>CABHPP010134640.1:19697-39697 GCA_902168425.1 Peromyscus attwateri
AGCCCACGGGTTAGCAGGGTTACATAGGACTGAGAAGCTGGGGGAAGGGAAGCCCCTGGGCTGCAGAGGTTTATGGTAGGGGGTGGGGCGAGAAGAGCTGAGAGGAGCCTCAGGTACAGAGTGAGCCTGGGGGCCGGCATCCGCTTTGGTATGCTGATAGGCACCACGGTTAGCCATTTGTCCTGAGTTTCTTTGGGTCCTGACATGTAGGATCTGTGATTACAGTATTCCTCATGGTCTTTGCCCAGTTATAACATTCTATATTCTATATATTCATTTCCGTTTTTCCCCCAGAAAGCTCTGAGCAAATAATTTTTCATGTTTTATTATTATTATTATTATTATTATTATTATTTTAGGTATAGGTGTATTTTCCCTACATGTGTGTAATGGCATCACATGCATGCTTTGTACCTGCAGAAGCCAGAAGGCATCCGATCCCCTGGAACTGGAGTTACAGGCAGTTCGGAGCCAGACATTGAACCCAAGTCCTCTGCAAGAGCTGCAAATGCTGCTAACTGCTAGGTCACCTCGCCAGCTCCCAATCGATGGCTTTTTCATGTTAAGTCAAAATGGAGCGGCTATTTGTTCTCTTGTGGGCTTGGCTCTTTGACGGTCCCGGCTGCAGTGCCCTGCTATCTGCTTTACAGAAAACAAAGACGCTGGAGTTAAACATTAACCAGAACAACCGAGAATGTGGCAAAATGCACAGCCCTGGCTTAGGGGAGCAGAGCCCCTAGCCCCAGGTGACTGTTCAAACAGGAAGAAACCCTGTGGCCGGCCACATCTCCAAGGAACTGGGGGCCGGCCGATTCCAAGAAATACTTTTCATTGCAGTCAATAAATATTTACTGAATTCCTGTGTGGGGCCAGCCACACCAGGGCACAGGGAGGGTTCAGGCTGGGAAACTCCAGTTACATGCAAGAACAGAGCTCGCGGGGAGGCAGGAAGGAGGGTCTGATGCCCTCAGTAGGCAATCTGGAAGAAGAGGTGGAAGCCTCGGTGAAGCAGATTGCATGAAGAAAGGGACAGAGGACAATGCAGAGTGTCTAGTCAATGGCCAATGTGGTGACAGGATTTGGGGTGCACAGTGTGAGGAGGGAGTTTGGACAATGGTGCAAGACTGGGGGGCAGCTTGGGACCTGTATTAGTCAGGGCTCTCTAGAGTAGCAGAAGTCATAGAATGAATCTCTCTCTCTCTCTCTCTCTCTCTCTCTCTCTCCCTCCCTCCCTCTTTTCCTCACCCTCCCACCTCTCCCCCCCCCCCCCCTCCTCTCTCTCTGTCTCTCTCTCCACCCACACACACACACACATCTATAAAGGAGATTTATTAGAATGACTTCCAGGCTATGATCCAACTCGTCCAGCGGTTCTCAACCTGTCATGACTTTGGGGATTCCCCCTTGGGAACCCAACAACCTTTTCATGGGGTTTGCCCAAGACCATCTGCATATCAGATATTTACATTGTGATTCATAACAGTAGCAAAATTACAGTTATGAAGTAGCAACGAAATAATTTTATGGCTGGGGATCATCACAACATGAGGAACTGTATTAAAGGGTCACAGCAGCATTAGGAAGGTTGAGAACCACTGGGCTACTCCAACCATGGCTGTCTACCAACAGAAAGTCCAAGAACCCAGTAGGTGTTCAGTCCGTGAGGCTGGATGTCTCAGCCGGTCTTCAGTGCATGCTGGAGTCCTGAAGAAGTGTGCTCTAACGCCAAAGAAGGGAAGGCTTTGCGGTGAAAACAGCAGGCAAAGAAAGTAAGCTTCCTTCTTCCATGTCCTTTCTATAGGCTTCCAACAGAAGGTGTGACCCAGGTGAGAGGGGGGTCTTCCCACCTCACCTATCCAGATTAGAAGCGGATCTTTCCTCTTCCAATGATTAAGCAAGCCAGGAAGTGGTGGCGCATGCCTTTAATCTCAGCACTCAGGAGGCAGAGGCAAGTGGATCTCTGAGTTCGAGGCCAGCCTGGTCTACAGAGTGAGTTCCAGGACATCCAGGGCTACACAGAGGAACCTTGTCTCAAAGAAGGAAAAAGAAAGAAAGAGAGAGAGGGAAGGAGGGAGGGAGGAAGGAAGGAAGGAAGGAAGGAAGGAAGGAAGGAAGGAAGGAAGGAAGAAAAAATTATGCAAAAATCCCCTACAAGTGTGCTCAGGCATTTTTTGAGTTTTAGTTGATTCCAGATGCAGTCGAGCTGACAACCAAGAGCCCTCACAGGACTAACTAGGGGAAGCTAGAGCAGAAACAGGCCTAAGTTAAAGCGTCCCATCTAACTCACGGACTGATCAGATGGATGCCTTAGAATGACCCCGAGACAGTGGTAGGGAGAGTGGCCCACCAGGGAGGCCTCTGGGCTGTCCTGAGTGGCAGTCACAAGGGTGAGATCACGAGGAGGAGGGGTGGGGTGGCTGTTCTGACTCACTAGGCAGCGGGAGGTGATGCTATGCTATGTGCTGGTCAGTTTCTGTCAACGTGACGTAAGCTTGGGAGTCCCCTGGGAAGAGGGAGCCGCAACTGACTAACTGCCTCTATCCAGTTGGCCTGTGAGCATGTCTATGGGGACATTTTCTTAATCAATGATTGATGGAGGAGGAGGGCCCAGCCCACTGGGGATGGTGTCTTCCCTAGGCAGGTGGTTCTGGGTTTTAAAAGAAAACAAGCTGAGGGGGTTGGAGAGATGGCTCAGCAGTTAAGAGTGGAGGGGCTCTGGAGGCCTGAGCATGGCAAACCTGGCTCTGGCAGGCCTTGCCCTCCCCCATTCCCTCTGCATTGTTAAAACCACTAGATTGCATTCCTAGAGCTAGCCACCAAGGTCTAGTCCCTTATTTGGCCACTTCCTCCTCCTGAGGCTGACTGCCAAGGTCCAACTATCAGAGTATTGAAGTCCAGCAATCAAAAGCCCCTTCGACTGCTCTAGTTAACACACCCAGTTAAAATTAAATACCTTGGGGGGCTGGAGAGATGGCTCGGCGGTTAAGAGCACTGGCTGCTCTTCCAGAGGTCCTGAGTTCAATTCCCAGCACCCACATGGTGGCTCACAACCGTCTGTAATGAGATGTGGCGCCCTCTTCTGGCCTGCAGTCATACATGTTATATACACAGTAAATAGATAAATCTTTTTTTAAAAAAAAAAAAAATTAAATACCTTATCCCAACATGGGGTTTCTCCTTCTACCTTTATAAACCACCATTTGCCTATGTCCCGAGTCAGTCTCCTCTCTATCTGGAGGCAGCCCTCTGTCCCTCAATACCCCCCTCCCTTGCTCCCTTCCCCTTCTCCCTTGTCCTCTGTCTCCTGTCTTAGTCTCTTATTCCCTGCCCTTTGTCTCTCTGGGGCAAATAAACATCCTTTGTGCTGAGAATTTGGTCTTGGGGTGTCTGGAGCTGACTCTGAGGCTCCCTACAAAGAGCGCTTGTTGCCCTTGTAGAGGAACTGGGTTTACTTGCCAGCACCCACAGGACGGCTCACAACTGTCCGTAACTGGAGTTCCAGGGGATCAGACACCCTCTTCTGACCTCCTCCAAATAAACCCTTTCCTTTCCCATGTCGCTTCTGATCAGCGTTTTATCACACGACAGACCCCCCCCTCCCCCACTGTTATCCTCTGACTTGGTGCTGTCTCCTGGAAGTCATTGTATCACCCTCGACCCAGCAGGAGCCAAGCTGGCATTTCAAACAGAGGGACTGAACAGAGTGTTGAGACAGTCCAAAGCTTAGCAGCAGGTGGCAGGTCCTGACACCATCTGCAGAAGGAGGGGTAGGAAATGGCAGCAAATGACCTGAACGGAAACCAGAGCAGTTCCGTGGGTGGGTCCAAGCTTACGCCCATTCGGGGGCGATGCTTCTCCCTCAAGCCAGCTCCTCCTGCTCCTTCTCGCTCTGGTCTACTACCTGCTTTTGGCCAAACCTATTTGGGAGCCCAGAGAACCAGAAACCTGGGACATGTGTCTTGAGGTAGAAAGCAGGTATAGAAGGACCAAGTGTGGACATAAGGACCACTGCCTGGCCACCAGTACACCAGAGGAAGCAGCTGAGGTGTGCAGATACAGAGCGCTCAGAGCTAAGCACGGCAAGTTGTGGGTGGGGTGGGGTGGTGTGTGGTGATATTGTGTCCCCCAGTATATTGTGCACCTTAATAAACTTATGTGGGGTCAGAGAACAGAACAGCCACTAGATAGAGAGGCCAGAAAATGGTGGCACATACACCTTTAATCCTAGCATTCTGGAGGCAGAGATCCATCCAGATCTCTGTGAGTTCAAAGCCACACTGGAAACATCCAGGCATGGTGATTCACGCCTTTAATCCCAGGAAGTGATGGCAGAAAGCAGAAAGGTATATAATGCGTGAGGACCAGAAACTAGAGCTGGTTAAGCTTTCAGGCTTTTGAGCAGCAGTTCAGCTGAGATCCATTTGGATGAGGACACAGAGGCTTCCCGTTTGAGGAAACAGGATCAGCTGAGAAGTTGACGAGGTGAGGTTAGCTGTGGCCTGTGCTGTTTTTCTGATCTTCCAGTGTTCACCCCAATACCTGGCTCTGGGTTTGTTTTTATTAATAAGACCTTCTAACAATTTGTGCTACAGTGGTGGTGTCCCAGGAAGGAAAGAACACCCAGTCTACAGTTTACCCTGACCAGTGGAGGCTGGGGAGGTTAGGTGTGGTGAGCATGCTTCCCTAGCTGGGAGAAAGGGTGATTCATATTGGAGTCACCCCATCCTAAAACTGAATCTTCTGGGGAGACAGCATGAAGTGGTGTCAGGCAGTTCGGTGATATGCCAGGCCTCAGGACTGGGAGAGAGGATGTAACCGTCCTGGTAGGGATGAAGAGACTTGGGCCCTACCCTTTGGCTATTAGACTATTGGGACAATGGATCCCAAGGAACTGGGATTTCCCCGGGAGTGTCATGCTGGGGGAAGAGATTTCACCCAGTTCTGACAACTTTGCAGATCATCTTTCAGGAGAGATTGGAGCTGAAACAATGGTGCATGGGACCACACCTTGACCAGGTCTGCTTAGCTATGTAGACCTCTTGTTTTCTATTAAACCTAAACCAGCCGGGCAGTGGTGGCGCACGCCTTTAATCCCAGCACTCAGGAAGCAGAGCCTGGTGGATCTCTGTGAGTTCCAGGCCAGCCTGGTCTTCAAAGTGAGTTCCAGGAAAGGCGCAAAACTACACAGAGAAACCCTGTCTTGAAAAAACAAAAAACAAAAAAAACCCCAAAAAACCTAAACCATAGGAGCGTACCTCAAAGACAGATTTGGGCTTATCATCCCTTCCCGTTCCTTTCCCAGTGCAGCCACATTGAGTACGTCTCTTTTTTTCTACTTTTCACTGTTAGGCATCTCTTAAATTGGTGGGTTGAGGACAGGTGGCCTAACAGCCTGTTGGGTCTCAGAGGGCCCAGGCTCTGACCCTAACTACTCCAATAACAAGGGTAGTGTGGTGGAAAGAGGCCAGGCCTGGAGATGCTGTGAGGCCTGGGACACCTTCCCAGTTCTGACAACCCATCAGTGTGACTTTGGACAAGTGAACCATGCTCCCTGGACCTCAGTTCCCACCCATAAACTGGAGTTCACACCTTCCCTACTTCCAGAATCAAAATCATGTCAGAGTACTTTGTGAGCACTTTATAAGGCTAGGAATACAAGCTGCCACACAGGTACCAGGTGTAGGCAAGACTTGGCAACGCTACTGTCTGGGTGAGTCATTTGGGCCAAGAACTTATTTGAGGCTGGCGGGCTTCTTGGAGTTATGATACCCACGGAAGGGGCACCACAGTCCTGCTGCTGACTGCTGTACTGGAAGGTTGATTTCTAGTGGGTTTTAGCAGGCTGGCCCCATCCCTGGACCTTTGAACTGACTCAGATGGCAGAGCAACCTGTGGGACACCAATGGGAGCCATACTGCCTTGTCTTTCTGCAACTTGAACTTGTGGCCTCATCACAGAGAGCAGGGAGGTGGTTGAGCTGAGGGTAGATGCCTGTAGGAACATGGAAGCCTGGGCTCTGGGCCCCACACAGATGCCACATGGAAGTACCCATGACTAACAGATATGCCTGTGTGTGACATGTATGTATAGGAGTGTTTGTGTCTCTGCGCATGTGTGGAGGCCAGAGGACAACTTTGTGGAGTTGGTCCTTTCCTTCCACCTTTATGTGGGGTCCAGGGATCAAACTCAGGTCATTGGACTTGCACAGAAAACATGTTTTGCATCTACTGAGCCATCTCGGTGGCCCTGGGATGAAAGATTTATTTTGGCTCAGGGTTTTGAAACTTTCAATTCACAGTCAGTGTGCTGGATAGATTTATGTCAATTTGACAAAGACTAGAGTCATCAGAGAGGAGGGAGCCTCAATTGAGAAAATGCCTCCATATGACTGGGTTGTAGGCAAGCCTGTAGAGCATTTTCTGAATTAGTGATTGATGGGGGAGGGTCCAGCCCATTGCGGATGGTGCCATCCCTGGGGCTGGTGGTCCTGGGTTCTAAAAGAGAGAAGGCTGAGCAAACTATGGGAAGCAAGCCAGTAAGCAGCAGCCCTCCATGGCCGCTGCATCAGCTCCTGGTCCCTGCTCTGTTTGAGTTCCTGTCCTGACTTCCTTCAATGATGAACAGTCATGTGGAAGCGTAAGCCAAATAAACCCTTTCCTCCCCAGCCTGCTTTTGGTCATGGTGCTTCATCACAGCAATAGAAACCCTAACAAACAGTCAGCTTGTTTGATTGCTGTGGCCAGTGAGAGAGTTTGGCAGAGCAAAGCTAAATAGAATAGTACTCACGGTGGCTAGGATGTACAGAGAAGGAGGAAGGGGCAGAGGACACGGTGCATCATCCCAGGGTACAGCTCCTTGTCTTTACCTAGTCCCTACCTCCTGCTTTCACCGTCTCCCAGCACCATCGCGTGATGAATCCACCAACGGATTAGGTCTGAGTCCTCAGGGGCTAACCATTTCCCCAAGCCACCGCCTTAACACATGAGCCTCCCGGGGAATATAGTTCAGTCCGTTCTGGTTCCACACATGCGCGGGCAGGAAGAGACCCTTAGGACACTTTAACCGAAGACTTTAATCCAGGTCCCCCAAACGGTGTGAAAAAACCTAAGAGCTCATTTCCTTTAGTTCTCAGAGGCGCCGGCAGCCAGTGGGCCCAGGAACATTTCCAGGTTAAGCTCCCTGACCCTGCAGCTGCATCCCCACCGCGGCCCTGCTGCACACCTCAGGAAACGGCCTGTGCTGGCTCGCTCTCCCTGCCTCTTCAGCCTCCTGGCCTGTGTGGATGCTGCCCCCCCCCCTCCCGCCCCCCTGGGAATCTTTTCCTTTCCCCTTCTCACATCTCATTTCTCCAGTCCTCAAGATGCAGGCCAAGCATCGCCTTTCCTAGAACGTCTCTCTGGATGCCTCCATCCCATTCTCCTAACAGAGCGGGCTGCGTCTTCCAAACTGGCCCCTCCCATACGCTCAACCCAGCCTGCAGGATGGTCCCGATCCAGAGGTGGAGTCTGTGTCCCTTCCGTGGGGGACTAGTGATGAAGGCCTGCCTGTGACTCCTGAGCTGAGTTCAGAAGGACAACCCTTCTCTCTGCCTCTCGCCATAGGGACACACGAGGGAGTCCTGGCCACAGGGAGAGGCTGTACCCGATGGCACAGACAGATTGTGTCCCGTCCCCCCGCACCCCCCCCCCCCCCCGCATTCTCTGCACCCTGACCCGCAGTGATGCAAGAGCCTCAGTGAGCACTGCTATTTTAAACCCTGACATTTGAAGGCAATTTGTCACTTGGCAATGGACAGAAACACTTCTCTGGGGATCCTTGCCTCCTGCTCACAGTCAGAGCATTTTTCTCACCAAGTGGTCACAGTGGCTGCCGTCTCTCCTGCTGCATTTTGGTCACTTAGGAACGGGGGCCAGATGCATTCCACGGAGGTTTACCCGGTGGGAGGAGGAAGGGAGAGAGAATCCGCTATGTCAAAGGTAAGCTCTCTGATGACAGACCGTGAGCTGTATCTCTTGACCATACAAGATGGATGCTTTAGGGCAAATGCAGCATTGGTGAGGATGTGTCCTCTAGACCATTAAGGTGTTGACGTATCACGGCTGTGTCTTCTGGGGCACGTAGAGGTTTGGAAACCATCTGTCCAAGTCCCAGGCCTACACTGTACCTCAGGGCAGAAGCAGAGATTTACAGCCACCTCCCAGGAGCACCTGTGGTTGTCAGCTCTTCTGTGTCGGGTCATGTGATTGGCACCCTTTCCATTGACAAGATATGAACAAAGACCTGCTATCAATAAAGGAAGTGTCTCACTGGGGACCCTCACCTAGACTTCTGACTCCAAATCCTGGCCCTCACACACTCCAACCACAGTGGGGGCGGCTGCTCCTAGCCATGGGTTCCCCTGAGATATGCTTGGGATTGAGTGACCATGTGGGCATTCCCTATCTCTTAGCACCTGGAATATTGCCCATCCCCTGTGCTGACTAAACACAGGAAATATACATGCAGCCATATTGCACTGGATTCCACTAGTACATCGGTTCTCCACCTTCCTAATGCTGCGACCCTTTAATACAGTTCCTCATGTTGTGGTGACCCCCAACCATAACATTATTTTGTTGCTACTTCATAACTGTAATTTTGCTATTGTTGTGAATTGTAATGTAAATATTTGATATGTGGGGTATCTGATATGTGACAACCCCAAAGAGGTCGTGACCCACATGTTGAGAACCAATGCACTAGTACACCTGCTGTCTGTAGAAACACACAAATACATACTCTCTCTCATGCCTACACAGATACACACACACACACTCACATACACACATGCACAGATGCATAGACACACTCACACACAGATACACATATACCTGCACACAATACATACACACGTATTCACATACACATATATACACAAACACACATAAATGCACAGACTCACATACACACACATTCTCTTATATACATATACAAACACAAAGATATACACACATAGACTATATACACACACACACACACACACACACACACACACACTCTTTTGTTGTGTAGCCCTGGATTTCACTGTGTAGCCCTGGCTGTCCTGGAACTTGCTCTGTAGACCAGGCTAGCCTCGAACTCACATAGATCTGCCTGCCTCTGCCTCCTGAGTACTGGGATTAAAGGTATGCACCACCACCCAGCCAAATACACACATACTCTTACACACACACAGTAAAAGCCAGCCAACTAATCAAAACAGCAAAGACTCTCTGATGCCTTCTCCCCTAAGCAGCTTCAAACAACTGCTTGGGTTACTTACTGCTCAGGTTAAGTGTGCTTCTTTCTCCTGTACTAAACGAAAAATCAAGTTATCTATGCTTTGTCTAGCTCACAAATGTTGGCTATAAAAACATTTAGGGTTGCAAGCATGTGTACATACACCTCCTCTCTAGCTAATGAGCTCATAGGACATGCTCTGTCACCTCCTTCTCCATGCCTCCACTTGTCTGTGACTCTGAGGCTAGCATGGCTCCAGCTAAGGGCTGGGCAGGAAGGCCACAGTCATCAGTTTATGGTGAGCTGTCAGCGGGTGATGGATGCCCAGGGGTGGGCTGTAAAAAAGAGCAATGGAACTATACCAGGCCTTAGCCTCCCCCAGGACACATACCCCCTCCATCAATCTCTTGAAATGACGGCTGGGCACTCGGGCTTCCGCCTGACCTGGCCCCAGCAGGCCCCAAGCATTCTTCAGGGGGCAGCATTCCCCTCCCAGGCCCAGAACAGGGAAGTTGGGAACACACTGCTTGGTGCCTTGCCGGCACACTTCCTGAAGGACAGAGACAAGTGGGACATTTTTTCATCAACCCAAACAGCGTCCCTCCCAAACCAGGCAGTACAAAGCAGATCTGCCTTCACTCTGCCAGGCTGGTCAGGATGGATGCTGAGTCACACTGGCCCTACGCAGCAGCTGCTACCCTGGGCCACATGGAAAAGCTACTCTTCGTGGTCCTTTCAGTATGGGTGGGCATAAGCCCAAGGGTGAAAACTCAACTTTTTACACCCTTCTTCTGGACTCGGGTACGGCAGTTACTTTTTCAAAAAAAAATTTTTTTAATGACTTTTAATTATGTCTGTATGTCTGGGTATGTGCACATGAGTGCAGGTGCCCATAGAGGCCAGAGGTTGGATACCCCTGCAGCTGGAGTTACAGGTGTTTGGGAATCAGCTGATATGGATGCTGGGACTCAAACTTGGGTCCTCTAGAAGGGCGGTATGTGCTCTGAGCCTTCTCCAGCCCCAACAGGTGCTTTTTATTACCACCTTGTGTCCTTCAAACACCCTGAAAATGTCCACCTTTTTAAAAGAACACCCCTGCCCCTTCTTATGCACAGACTCTCTCTCTGAAACCTACCTCCAGCTACTCATGTGTTAGAGGTTTGGCCCTTAGCTGGTGACACTATTATTGGATTTTTTTTAAAGATCTATTTATTTATTTTATGTGTATGAGTGTTCTATTTGCATGTATGCCTGCACGCCAGAAGAGGGCACCAGACCCCACTATAGATGGCTGTGAGCCACCATGTGGTTGCTGGGAATTGAACTCAGGACCTCTGGAAGAGCAGCCAGTGATCTTAACCGTTGACCCATCTCTCCAGCCCAGGGATTGGATCTTGAAGGCTCTGACAATCGATGGATTAACCCATTGATAGATTCATCGTGTCATAGCGTTATTGAGAAGTGGTAGAACCAGGAGGTGGGGGCTGCCTGGAAGAAGTGGGTGGTCAGAGGCATGGCTTTGAAGGCTATGGCTTATGTCAGGCCTCCCCCAATCCTTGCCCTGTTACCTCAACGGCTGGAATGTGAGCAGCCACATCTTTCCTTCACCATACCTTCGGTCATGATGCTTTCCCTCGCCTCAGGCCTAGAAACATGGAGCCAAGTGATGATGGACCGAAACCTCAGAAACAGGGAACCAGAACCTTGCCTCCTTTTACACACATGCATCTACAGCCCTGGGAAGGAATTTCAATCATATATTTCAGGAATGAGGGATGCCCAGCTGATTGCCAGCTGGGGTGCTCACTCAGCACCTGCATCCAGATTGTACTGACCAGAGTCACAAAGAGAGAGAAAGTGGGGTCCCACAGAGCCAAACAGAGACACAAAGAGCCAGTGACTTCCTTAAAGCCATGGGTCAGATAAAAAAACACAGGTTGCCCCAATCAGAACACTTGGTATCTAAAAGCAGTCCTTCTTCAAGTGCGCAGAAGTCACCTGGGGGTCACACACAGTAACATAATCTTCTAATCCCCAAAACCCAGCATGGGGGGACCACTGTGCTAGACACTGTCCATGTTCCATCAGACATTGGGGACCCCTTCCTAGTGTTTATGACTCACTGGTTTTTATGACTCACTGGCCTCCTGTAACTAGAAAGGGCATCCTCTGGCCACTGGCTGATTGTGAAGTCTGCTCTTTTGTCAGAGCTGAAGTAAACAATGATAAAATTTGCATTTCAGAGGTACCCTGATCACTGTGGATGTCCCCCACTACACCCTGTCCTGCGTTCCATACTCCATTCCAAATTCTTCTGAGATCACCTCTTCTTTAGATTTATTTGTTTATTTTGCTGTACTGTGGGTGTGAGCCCAGGGCCTTCCGCAATGCCAGACAAGTACTCCACCACTGAACACAACCCCTGGCCCCTTTTAACTTTTTATTTTGAGACAGCATCTCACAAGGTTGGTAAATCTGGTTTTGGACTCACACTGTAGCCCAAGCTGGCCCTGAACCTCTGATCTAACCTCATTCCGTTTAATGCATCGCCTGCACCTACAACATCCCTTCAACGTTTGACGTAAGACACCGATAGTTTGCAAAATAGTGGGTGGCTTTTAGCATCCCCAACATAGCATAAAGAGGAAAATGAAAATGTCTTGGATAAACAGCCCTGGACCAAGCAGGATGTGTGGGAAATACTGCACTTCAGCTCCCAGAAGCTGAAGCCAGAAGTCCCTTGTCTCTTACTGCCTGCTCTCCTTCAGCAACATCTCCACAGTACGCCTTTGCTTCAACACTGCCAGGGATCTCCGTTGAAGAGCAGGTGCTCGGAATGCCAGGTCTCTTCCCTCCCCCCACAAGCCACACAACACTTAGCACTCACTTTTTAATGTGGGTACCCTTTGTGACGGACGCATGCTGTCAGCCCACCCCTTCCTGACAGCCACTGGGGAGCCGGTCCTGCACACGTGGTCTGATTCCTCTGTGGAAATGTGGGTGCTGGTGGGTGGATGCTCACCTTTTCCCTGTGAGAAGGCTGCTCTGGAAGCATTCTTGATGTTTTTCAGGATGCGTGGCAGCCTTTAGGATACATCTTCTGCTGGATTTCTTCCCCGGGTCTCATGGTCCTACTTCATCTCCCGATTAAATGGTATTTAAGTAGTTGTCTGGAGTTCTGCTTCGGGTGGAATGCCACCCACCCCAAGCAGCATGCTAGGAGAAGCGGGTTTCCCCGAGAGAATGTATGCACTGTGCTCACAGTGCGAACCATCTCCTGGTGATGGTGCAGGCTGCCCTGCTTTTGCACTCTGAGGCTGATCTTGCCACTTGTCAGCAAATCTTCCTCAGCAAGATCCCCACATGCCCTCCAGCTTGTCCTTTTAGCTTTTAACCTATACAGTCTGGAAATCATGTGTGCAAACCTGCTGACCCCGGTCTAACACAAAGGCTGTTGAATTCTAGGGGAGAAACGTCCCCTGAGCAAATGCAGAACCTTTAACTTAGGTGCTGGGACCCTTCTTTTGGCTGCTGAGGACGATTCTTCCTCCCTTGGTTTAGAGAGCTCCACTTTAGTGAGCGTAAGGGTCAGATAGTGAGATTTTGTTTGCTGAAGTTCTTACGTTTCAAGTTGAATACCAGCTCTATCTGTGAGCGAGTTTGGGGTGTCTAATGACATGTACATGCCCTTGGGCCTTTGGCTTGCCATTTATTAGGGCACGCCAATTTCACAGGTCCAATTTTTAAGATGCCAGGATGTGGTAATATTTTAATTGTGCTGAAATGTGATTTTATTTGTATGTTAATAAATAAAGTTTGCGTGGAGATCAGAGGTCATTAGTGAGCCAGGAATAGAAGTCAGGTGATGATAGCCCATACTGTTAATCAGATCACATGGTAGGCAGAGTCTCTGTGTGGTCAAGGACACAGCCAAGCATGGTGACACATGCCCTTAATGCCAGTACCAACCATAGAGAACTGGAAGTCTGTATAGACAGGCAGTGACGAGGAAATCATGTGGCTGGGCTTAGAGCCAATGAGAAGGCAGAACAGGAAAGCAATAAAACTCAAGACACACAGGAAGGTCTCTCTCTCTCAGGGGAAGGATGGCAGCAAGTGGTAAGATAAGGTGGTCTTGGCTCTTCGCTAGTGCTCGGATCTCTTGGGCTTTTAACTGTATTTGACTCTGTGTTTCTTATTTAATAAAACCGTTTAGAATTTCGTCTACACCAGGAGACTTCACCAGTTTCCTGGGTTCACAGATGTCAAGGCAATGTCGCTCCATCTCTGGAAGAGGCCCCCGTTTCCTCTCGGAGGTGGGAGGAGGCACGGGACACCCTGGCGTTAGGTGTGCATCTGTTTCTTTTCTCATCGCTGTGATAAAATAACTTAGGGAAGAAGGATGGGTGATGGCCGGGGTTCCCAACAGTCAGAGTCAAGCCCGTCATGGTGGGGAAGCTGTCTTGGTCTATGGCAGCTTCTTGCTCACACGGTGGCAGGCTGGGGGACAGAGAATACAGATCCCAACCCAAAACAGGTATAACTTTCAAAGGTTCAGTCCCGAAGACCTGCTTCCTCCCCACCGTCTAAAGGCCAGGCTCCACTTCTTTGTTCGGTTGTTTGTTTTGTTTTTGTTTGTTTGTTTTCGAGACAGGGTTTCTCTATGTAGCCCTGGCTGTCCTGGAACTCACTCTGTAGACCAGGCTGGCCTCAAACTCAGAGATCCACCTGTCACTGCCTCCCGAGTGCTGGGATGAAAGGCATCCGCCACCACCGCCCAGCCAGGCCCTGCTTCTCAAAGGCTCCTGAACCTTCAGAACAGCACCACAAGACAGGGACCAGGCATCAAGACTTGGGTCTGCCGGGGGCACTTGAGGTCCAAACCATAACAAAGAAGCGGTGTGTTGTTTCTTGTATAAGGGGACGTCCCTTCTGGGGCTTGATTCCTTTCCCCAGAATCATCTGAACCTCAAAGTGTAAGGAGCAGGCCTCTGCATGCCATAGCTGAGGGACACAGCCAGGGAAGTTAAAGAAAAGATGACGTGTCCCCTATTCAGGTTCAAGAATATATGGCAGTAGGCGTATTCATTGTCACCTCTACCGGAGCCCCAGGAGTGCCGTCTCCCAAGGGTTCACTGTGCATTAACATAAGGGAGATTCATTGTAGGAAATTTTATGTGGGTCAGAGGGAGAGGCTGGCTGCAAAGACCTCCCCAGGATGTGAGAGGGGACTCCCTGATGTATGGACAGAACTATACATAGTAGCTATGAGCTCCTACTGGAGAGGGATCGGAAGTCTAGGCAAAGGATGGCACATTCCGCTGTAGCTCCAAGACTCGATTCCAATGTCATGGTCATGAAGGTCCCAAGGTCTTCTGGGCAACAGATGATAGGAGAGCTGGGGTTTGAGGTGGTGGTTGCAATGCAAAGCTTGGTCACTGGTGTGTGGTCGGAAGGCCGCAGCAAGCAAAGAGGACCACGATGAGAGAGAGCTTGGTTATGCCTGGAGAGAGCATGACCTGGACACTGAGTAGATCTAGTGACCCTCTTGGCATTCTTGAGGGTTACAACTCAGGGAAGTCATTGGTAAACGAGGCTAGGGCCACAATCACCGTGAGTTATGGCACAGAAGGTGGCAATGGATATTGGCATCTACATCCACATAGGAGTCCTTGAAGGTTCCCAGACTAGAAACCAGAGCCTTGAGCCTCGATGGGGATGTCACAGGCCCCTCAGTGCATCCCGAGTTCTGCAGGAGCAGGAAGGACCCCACCCTGTACACGGAGGCTTTCATTGGCCTTTAGGCAGGAATCCAGGAGTATCCCAAACCCTCTGAGAATCAAGATTCTAAGGCAGAGCTGAGATCTGGTTCTGAGAAACGATTGCTTTCACGATGGAGGGGAAGGTGGTAAAGTGAGTTGTTCCCATCGGACGCCTGCTCTCAGAGCGTCTGGCAGAACTGGCCTGGGAGGGTCTCTACAGTGTGCCTGATGGTTCCAAAGACATTCGATGGAGATTCCCAGAGAGGCTGCTTCCCAAATTTATCATTTACCCCTCAAGAAGTTTCTGGTTGGGGAGGAGAGGAGAAGGGAACAAGCAATGGTCCTGTTGCTGCTCTATATGTTCAATTCAACCAGGCACAAGGGGTCCTTAGAATCCTAGGGAGCTGTACCATGCTGAGCTCTTCTGGTGAGGGTGTTTTCCATTTAGGAAAAGCTCTGAAAGGCTCCTATTTATTTATTTATTTATTTATTTATTTATTTATTTATTTCCTCCTTCCTTCATTTCTTTTTTCTTCTCTTTCTTTCTTTCTTTCTTTCTTTCTTTCTTTCTTTCTTTCTTTCTTTCTGCCTGTCTTTTAGAAGCATTTTAAATATTCTTTCGTGTGCAGACACACTTGCCATGGCATGAGTGTGGAGGTCAGGGCACAAGTTTCAGGAGTCAATTCTCACCTTCCACTTTGTTGAAGCAGGATCTCTCCTGTTTCTGCCACTCTGCAGGTTCTGGCTAGATCTCTCTGCCGTCTGTCTCACTGGAGGAGTATTGGGACTACATGTGCATGTCACCATCTGGGCTTTTTCATGGGTTCTGAGGATCAAACTTAGATGCTTTTTCCTGCTCTCAGCCAAGTGCACAAACGCAGTGTGGAACCCTGGTCCCTTGGGCAAGACAGAAACATCTGTATCAGTCGAGAGCAGTTCTCCTACTCACGACGCCATTAAACAGAAGCCCCTGGCCCATTCTGTCACTCTGCAGACGGTTTTATCTCAGCAGCTGGCAAGTTAGTCCAAACCCTGACTAACAGCAGCTACCACACAACGTGGTCAAAGCTGTAGAAAATCTCCACACAGCAGGCCTCTGGGTGAGCAGTGCGCTCCCTTCAAAGACCTTGAGCAAATGCGGCGCTAGCTCCCCCAGCCCCGAAGGAGCATCAGCTCTCCCCCTAGGGATGCTCCACCCATGCAGCGCCTGCCATGAAGGCTGACCCTATAACTCAGACGTTGCTAAGATCATCTTGACAAAGAGCACCGGGAATGGCTGTTGTTGGGCTTAGCTACCCTACAGGCTTGGACACAGGTAGCCCAGCACATAGGTCTGAGAAAGAGAGAAAAGACCACGGGAGTTAGCAGTAGGTGAGGCCCCGCCCCCTGGGAGGGGCTTCCACATGGGTCATTGGAGGAGCTGGCTCCTGGATGGGCAGCACATACCTTAGAAGTGTGAGGCGGGATGTGGAGCCCTCCACACAATCGCCTGACGAGGACATCAGTACTCAAAGCCTTCAGCTGCTGGTCACCAGATGAATAACCAGAGGCTCAGTCACAGGACGAATCTGAGGGCAGGGGTGGCGCCACAGACGAGGTTTCCAAACTGAGGACCAATTTTATGTTTCAACTCTTAAGCCTGTGGGGTTCTCAGGATAGACTACGGCTGGGTGTATCCATAAGGGGTTTTTAGGAGACTAGCATTCTAAATGATGGACTGTGACTATAACAAAACACCGGAGACATACCCTTAAAAAGAGGAGGGGCTTATTTGGAGCCATAGTTCGGAGGTTTCAGTCACGGTCAGTCGGCCCTGTTACTTTTGAGTTATGGTGGGGCAACACGCCATGTCAGGAGCACACGGCCAGCCAGGGAATCCTGATGACCTCATTCCTGGAAACAAAAGAGAAAAGGAAAATACATACCTACAACTGCCCAAGACTTCCCACTAAGTTCTTTTGTTGTTTGCTTGTTTGTGTGTGTGTGTGTGTATTTTCTGGACAGTGTTTCTCTGAGTAGCCCAAGCTAACCTGGAACTCACTCTGTAGACCAGGCTGGCCTCGAACTCAGTGGTTTAATCTCACCCAAAGCGCTGGGATTAAAGGTGTGAGCCACTACCAGCTTGAGGTTCCTCCTCTTAAAAGATTCTGTCGCCTCCCAAAATTGCCAGGCTAAGGACGAAGCCTCTAACACAGGGCTTCTCAACCTGTGGGTCGAAACCCCTTTGGGGGTTGAACAACCCCTTTCACAGGGGTCTCATATCAGATATTTACATTACGATTCATAACAGTAGCAAAAATTACAGTTATGAAGTAGCAATGAAAACAATTTTATAGTTGCGGGCTCACCACAACACGAGGAACTGTATGAAAGGGTCAGAGCGTGAGGAAGGTGGAGAACCGCTGCTCCAGCACATGGGCTTTGGAAGCAGGGAAGAGCAGCACTGAAAATCAGGAAAGTTGATTGCACTCTCCAGCGTGATCCGATCGTCGTGGAGGACCTGAACAGAGCAGACGGCATGAAGGAAGAAGTCACCCGTTCCTATATATCCCTGCTTCAGCTGGGGCATCCTCCTCATCTCCTCCATGGGCTCCCGTGGTGCACAAGCCTTGGGACTTGAACTGAATTACACCGCCAGCTTTCCTGGTCTCCAGCGGGATGCAGTCACAGGTGAGACTTTTTTTTTTTTTCCATCCTCCGTCCTTGCATGTGTGGACTCCCCCAGGGGCTCAGCAGATATACTAGCCATTCTGTCGCTCGGAGAGCCCATTCATCTCTGTCCCTCCAAATGCAGCTTGACTCGTATCTCCTGTTTATAAACCCTCTCTCTTAATGTGGAGGTGAGGCGCATGCTCAGTGTGACCGGGGAAGGGCAGCCACAGCCCACGGATGGCCTCTACCACAAGAGAGGAAAATCTGGGAAAGACGGGTCAGATCTTTATCCCTGTGGACCACCGCGTTTGTCCTCCTGTTACTTTGGGGCTACATTATAACCCTACCGACAAAGCACCCCTTTTTTACGGTGAGTTATTTATTCCTAGTAGCCCTTCTCTCCTCCTGAAATAAAAGTTCACAGCAATGTCATCAGACCTCCCAGAGAACTTAAGAATACAATGTTTTAGCATGAATTGGAAATAAAAGGTAATTTCCAATGCAATAGCCCTTCTATTTTGTGAATAAGACTCCACTCACCATGGGCCTGGTAAAGACAGGTGTGCCTGTTTATTCTACGTCAGGAGAGATGGAAAAGAAAAGGCTCTCTGTCTTCACGCAAATTAAGATTTTAAAATACAAGCCGGGCAGTGGTGGCGCATACCTTTAATCCCAGCACTCAGGAGGCAGAGTCAGGCGGATCTCTGTGAGTTCGAGGCCAGCCTGGTCTACAGAGCAACATCCAGGACAGGTTCCAAGCTACACAGAGAAACCATCTCTCAAAAAAAAAAAAAAAAAAAAAATTAAAATACAGGCTAAATATCACCAAGGGAAAATGATTTTCCAAAATGATGACCAACCAACCAATATAACTCTAAAGAGACAAAACCTGCTTCTTCCAGCATGCCCTGGCGGTCCTGGAACCTATGCAGACAGACTCCAGGAGCAGATGTAGGCAGGGATGACACCCTAGCGGTGTCGGGCGGCGCCTTTGGACACCGTGGGAGGAGCGCAACAAGTCAGCCCCGTGCCCGACCGGCCTCGCTGACACCAGGCGGAACGCCCACGTGGCCATCTCTGTCCCTGGGCTCGTGGGCGGAAAGGACCTGGTCCTGCAGCTTTGCCGGCAGGAGGCGGCGTCACGGTCACCGCGGAAAGCCGTTCTTCCAACGGGCCACAAGGGGGCGTGCCGAGACCAGGATCCTAACATCTGCAGGGTCACGGCCAGATGTGTCCTCAGAAGCAAGCGAAGTAATTCACGGCGGGACTCGCACTGTGCTGGGTTGGCTGGCATTTGTCCAAACCCATCCCCACCCACGCCCGCTTCTCTAGAAGTACAGCCGTGTCCCGTCACACAGGGAACACATTCTAATAATGCTAAGAGGTTCTGTGGTGGGTATCGGTTTCACTGACACCACAGTAGGTCGCCACTCCACGTAGCCTCATGCAATCCAGAGAGTGGGCAACGTGAGATGTATTTGGACGTCAAAGTCTAACAGCAAGCTGATGTACAGTTAAAAAAAATGTTTTAAGAGCCCCACGGATGGCATCCTGGGCCTCACACATACTAGACAGGCAGGCTGCATCTCTAGCTTCAGTAAATGTTTTTCATACATGCAGGAATGCACTCTGAAACAATGGTAGTGCAGTACAGTAAATACGTCAGCCAGTAGATTCGTCATTCATTGTCCTTGTCTGGTGTGGCATGCTGTCTATAATTGTGTATGCTATACTTTTATGACTGCTAACAGAGTAGGCTTGTTTACAGTAGGTCACCACAAACAGGTGAGTAATGTCCTCTGATGTGGGAACAGTTACCACGTCACTAGAAGATAAGAAATTTTCAGCTGCTATTATCTTATGAGACAGCCTATGTCCGTGGTCCATCACTGACCAAAACATCATGTCAAAAGGCTGAATGATGATAATGATAATAATAATAATAATAATAATAATAATAGAATCGTTCTTCAAAAACCTGTCTTCCACCACTGTCTTGGTGCTCTGTGAAGTGTTGAACAGTTGGTTAGGAGTCTGGGGTGCAGAACTTAGCGATCTGCCCAGAGTTCCATGGCTAGTAGGTGGCAGGAAATCACCGACCTGCTGTGTTGGAAGCCCCCTGGAAAGGAAGGAGTCTTGTGTGCCAGAAGGAGGTGCTCTACAATGACAAGGGGAAAAGAGAATATACGAGGTGTGTTTTTCTATAGTGTTTGTGGCTCGATTAATTCGAACATACTCATTCAAACATGTTATACTGGGTAGGTCCGATGAGGCCAGCATTCACACCACAGCCCTGGCTTAGGATATAAGTGGTACTGTTGGGTACAC
>CABHPP010134641.1:0-46740 GCA_902168425.1 Peromyscus attwateri
TGCAGTCAAATCTCTATGTAGGTATGTAAGAAGGGTACACCAGAATCCCTATAACTGGGGTAAGGGGTGGTTGTAAACCACCACGTGGGTCCTGGGAATCAAACCCTGGTCCTCTGGGAAAGCAACAGTATTCTTAATCGCCAGGTCATCTCACCAGCCTCAAGTTTTTAACTTTTTAAAAGACAGCTGCATTAAATTCAAGTAAGTTGTCTTAAAGAGGTTTATTTATAGAACAGCGTTAAAGCTTATTGGTTGGAAAAATTATGACATTTAGCTTTTTCTTTTGGGGGGGGGGTTCTTTTGTTTTGTTTTGTTTTTTCAAAACAAGATTTCTCTGTGTAGCTCTGGATGTCCTGGAACTTGCTTTGTAGACCAGGCTGACTTTGAACTCAGATACACCTGCCTCTCCCTGAGAATGCTAGGATTAAAGGCATGCACCGCCACCATCTGGCTTCACTTAGCTTTGAAATAATATTTAAGATACTTTTTTTTTTTTAATTTGCCACAATTTTCACAATACCAGAATATAGCTTTCTAAAACTTGACAGTATGTTAAAAGAGCTTCTTCTGAATGTATTAGAAGCCAAAATTATCAAAGAAAAATTGGAGGAAAATAAGAGGGTCAGCCCATTTAACAGTGATAAATAGCATGTTTCAGACCAGGCATATACCGCAGCACTTGGAAGGTAAAGGCGGAAAGCTCAGAAGTTCAAGGTCAGGGCTGTCAGACAACTCAGGTGTAAGTCTCTCAGTGTCAGGGGACTCTGGTGACCTGAGTTCAATCCCCAGTGGAAGGAGAGTCAACTCCTGAAAGCTGTCTTCTGTCACTGTGGTATATGCACATTCACATCCCACATACAAACAGTGAATAAGTTAAGTTGTTCAAGGCCATCCTCAACTACAGCCTGGTCTTCACAAGACTGCATTTAACCAGAAAAGTACAGTAATTTGTTCCTCCTAGTTAAAAAACAAAATCACTGGGACTTAGTGGTTAAAGTACTTGCTGTGCAAGCATGAGAATGAGTTTCGCTCCCTAGCACTTAAGTCAAAGTTTGGCATGGTGGCACATGCATTAACCCCATAAATAAAAGGAGGGAAAGAGAGACATGCAGATCCCAGAATATGTATTTTTTTAAATGAATGTAGGGGCTGGAGAAATGGTTCAGTGGTGAAAAACATTTGTTCTTGCAGAGGACCTGGGTTCAGTTCCTAGCAGCACCCACATGGCAGTTCACAGTGAACTGTAATTCCAGTTCCAGGGCATCCAGTAATGCTTCTGAACTCTGCAGGCTCCTGCATACATGTGATACATATACATACACTTCAGGCACACACACACAAAGTATTTTTCCTAAGAATGTATATGCTAAACAGAACTTAACTTATATTGTCATATTTTCCTGTGCTGTAAAACCATTTACCATCTTGAAAATAAAAATATACACTTGGGTGTTTTTTTTATCAGACCAAATACCTATTAAACTTTGGATGGTTAAATGAACTAAATATAAAAAATTAAGACAATTGAAAATAAAGTGGGAGGGTAGGGAGCAGAGGGGAAGAGTACGGAAAGAGACTACTGGAAATGGGAGCATCTCAGGGTCAAATAAAAACCTGGTGCAAGGGAATCTCCCCGGAATCTACAAGGATGACCCCAGCTAAGATTCGTAGTAATAGCAGATACGTAGTCTGAACTGACCATCTCCTGTGACCAGATTGGTGCCTAGCCCAATTGTCATCAGAGAGGCTTCATCCAGCAACTGGTGGAAACAGATGCAGACCCACAGGCAAACATTATGCAAAGTTCGGGGAATTCTGCAGAAGAGGAGAAAAGATTGTAGGAGCCAGAGGGGTCAAGGACACCAGAAGAAAACTCACAGAATTAATTAACCTTGGCTCATAGGGGCTCACAAATACTGAACTGACAACCAGAGAGCCTGCACAGGACTGACCGAGGCCCTCTGCATATTGTTACGGTTGTGTAGCTTAGTCCCCTTGTGGGACTCCTAACAGTAGAACAGAGGTTGTGTCTGACTCTTGCCCTACTCCTCATGCTGGATCGCCTTGCCCAGCTTTAATACATGGGGAGGTGCTTAGTCTTACTGCAACTTGATATGCCATGTTTTGTTGATATTCATGGGAGACCTGTCCTTTCCTAAACAGACAGAGGAGAAGTGGATGGGGGTGAGGGCGAGAGTAGGGGAGAAGGGGGAGTAGGGGAGAGGGACTGAGAAGAGAGGAGGGAAGGGAAACTGGCCAGGATGTAAAATAAATAAATTTATTTAAAAGGAAGGAAGGAAGAAAGAAAGAAAAGAAAATACAATATAATTGTCAAACTTATAACAGAAGGGATAAAGGAAATCACAGATGAGATTAATTCATTTCATCACTTAAAATTTCAGAGTGTTGATTATTGATTCCAGATTGGCATGCTTAGGGTCCTGTGCTTGTTCTGCAGTGGTTCTCCAACTCTGTGCTTTCTGTGTTGTTTCCGTTCACTGTTAAAGACATCTGTGGGTCTCAGATACAACTTCTAAAGTTATTGATAGAGATCAGAAAAAGTACAACATGGGTAAAAGCATCTTTCTCATTTCTGAGATATAAGAAGTCTAGAAGACACCATGTTTTTACTATAAAAAATAAGTAACTATGGGGCTGGATAGATGACTCAGCAGTTAAGGACCCAAGTTCAATTCCCAGCACCCATGACACATTACTCAAAACTACCTGTAACTCTAGCTCCAGTAGAACCAGTGTCTACTTCTGGCCTCCATGGACATACATAGACACACACACACACACACATACACTCTCAAATACACAAACACAATTATTTAATTATTTTTTTAATGTGTATGGGTGTTTAAACTTCATTTACACCTGTCTACCCCATGTGTGCCTGGTGCCCATAGGGGCCAGAAAAGAGCCTCAGACCCCCTTGAACTGGAGTTCCAGACAGTTATGGACTGCCATGTGGGTGTTGGAAGTTGACCTGTGCCAGGATTCCACTGTTTTATCATTTTCTTCCGTTAATATATTACCTCTCTAGCAATGGGTGTGTGTGTGTGTGTGTGTGTGTGTGTGTGTGTGTGTTGGGGGTGGGGTGTTGTGTATTGTTTGCTGGTAAGAATTGAACCCAGATTTGCTTGCTTACTGGACACTCACTACAACTAAGTTATACTTAATCAGAACCATAAGGCTGTAGAGAACAGTTATTTTCAACTTAGAATTTTATAACTTTGTAAGAAATCAGTACTTTTGAAGACACAAGTGTACAAGTCCTCTAGAAGGTTACATCTGTTGAGTGAGGAGGCACACACCTATAATTCCAGAATTCGGAGGGCAGAGGAAGGAAGCTACATCTAGAACCAGACTAGGCTATGCCCTGAGACTCTGGTGAAAAGGCAGCATGATTTTAAAAACAAAACCAATTTTAAAACAAAAAGTACGTAGTTGAAAGAGTGTAGCACACCGAAAGAAGCTGGAAAACAAGTGAGTCTGAAATGCAGGTTCTGTGGTAGCCTGAGGATGGGGGCCCATGCTGTCTGAACAGGGATGACTGTGGTGTTGATGCTTCTTTCCCTGGTGTGCTGTTCCTGCCAGGACACATAGGAATCTGCTAGAAAGTTAGAGAACTTGCTAAGAACTAAGCCATTACAACTCAAAAGACTAAGAGATAAACAAGAAGCTCCAGAATGAAAGAAAGCATGGTGTCTTAAGTGTGAATAACACTGATGGCCATAGATTGAGCTAAACAAAACTGCAAGAGTATTGGAGAGGTAGAACAGGATGTAATTCCAAAGTAGGAAGTATAGCCTTTAAAACAAAAAGGTCAAGAAATAACAGCAATGTTAGCATTTTTAAATATTGAGATATATCTTAGAAGTAACTAAGATTTTTTTCTTTTTTCCAATATGTAGCCCTGGGCTGTCATAGAATGGAAGGGGGAGCTACTGTTTTTCATTAATATCATACAACTTTAAAAGAATACATCTATGTTACCTTGATAAATACTGACTTTCCTTGGTCTTACAAAACAGAACTTTATAGCCATGTTGTAATATAATAGTTTTAGCTACAAAATTATCATTAATCAACTTACTTCAAAATGTGAGACATTCTCAAAGTTCAGTCTGTTGTTTTCCAGTTGCCTTGTAGAAGGAGATGCCAAGGAAGAAATACTACAGCCACCAGAAGCTCACCCGGTGCCACCCATCTTGACACCTTCTCCCCCATCAGCCTTTCCCACCGTGACTACCGTGTGGCAGGACAACGACCGATACCACCCAAAGCCAGTCCTGCACATGGTGTCCTCAGAGCAGCATTCAACAGACCTCAACAGAAATTACAGTAAATCATCAGACCTCACCGGAAGAAACGAACCAGCTGTTGAAAACGTAGATAAAAAAGTAGAGCGAAATTTAAGTTTTGAGATTAAGAAAGTCCCTCTCCAAGAGGGTCCCAAAAGTTTTGATGGGAACACACTTTTGAATAGGGGACATGCGATCAAAATTAAATCTGCTTCATCGTCTGTGGTTGATAAAACCTCCAGGCCACAGGAGTTAAATTCAGGTGATCTCAAAGTTGATGGTGTCTCTCAGAATTCTTGTGTGGACTGCAATGCGGCATATTCAGACAGAGCCCCTGATTCTTCAGAAGAATCCCAAAACTCACACACACCACCACGGCCAGACCGCTTGCCTCTTGATAAGAAAGGACATGTAACATGGTCATTTCATGAACCTGAAAATGCCACGCCTGCATCTGACTCATCTGAAGGTAAATCACCAGATAACCATTCTCAGCCTGTAAAAACTGTATGTTCAACAGCAAACTCTCCAACAGAAGTGGACACTAGTGAGCTTGTGGACCACCGTGACAGCTCCCCTCTGTTGAGAGCACCGCTCAGCTTTACCAATCCTCTTCACTCTGATGACTCAGACTCAGATGAAAGGGACTGTGATGGTGCTGTGACCAAGAACAAGACGAGCATTTCAACAGCAAGTGCCACAGTTTCCGCTGCCAGTAGTACTGAAAGCCCATCCACCAGGAAAGTGTTGCCAATGTCCATTGCTGGACAGGATGTGACAGGAAGGCCACATTCAGGTGCTGACAAAGGTAATGCGGTCTGACTCTCCATCTCTCTTCTGTGCAGTTTAGCTCTGTCGATGCATTATGATTTATTTCACAGCATGCTTGAACCTGCAACAAAATTTAGTTGTTTATAAATAACATTTTAAAATAAGTTTATATTTACTGTTACCATAATTTAGTCATTGTGTCAGTGAGCTGCGTTTTTCATAGTATTCATGTCGTTACTAGAGGATTGCTTTGGTCTTGTTCTGTATAGCTTAGTGCTTTGTGTAAGTCAGATTTATCTGACTAAATAATTGGAAATAAACTAGAAAAATAAATAATTTGAAGTAATCAGTGATCAAATACTGTAGAACACTTGCTTAGCCATTAATTTCACCCATGCTTCTTGTAAATACTTAATAGTCCTTTTTCCTATTTTTGACTGCAAAATATCTTTTGAAAGAACTCTTTTCACAAATGCTTATAAGTAAAGTTGCTTTCAGTTGGAAGTTAACCCACAGCAGACTGGAAAGTGCTCAGCTGACTAGAGGCCATTTAATACCTTCCGGCTTGAGAAGTGTGTGTACACGCACTGCTGCTGGGTCTGTACTTCATAACTCTGCTCTAAGCAGCCTGCTCTGTCATAAGATGTACTGTTTCAAGACGGTCTCCTGATGTAGGCCAGGCTGGCCTGGAACTCAGGATCTTCTTACTCCACCTCCCTTGCACTGGGATTCTCGTTTGCATCACTGTGCCTGCTGTATAGTATTGGTTCTTGAAATCTTCATGGCCTTCCCTCTTGCTTTGTTTTTAAGATAAAGGCCTGAGATTTCATTTTTCTGCCTCAATCCTCCGCTCTGAGATACCCAGGAATACATTACCATGACTGTCAAAAGTAGAGTTGTTTTTCAGGGCTAGAGAGATGGCTCAGTTGTCAAGAGCACTGGTTGCTCTTCCAGAGGCCCCAAGTTCAATTCCCAGCACCCATATGGCAACTCATCACTATCTGTAACTGGAGTTCCAGGGGATCTGACACCCCCTCACACAGATATATGTGCAGGCAAAACACCACTGTACATAAAATAGAAATAAAATAAAAAAACAAGTAGAGATTTGTTTGTTTTATTGATTTTTTGAGACAGGGTTTCTCTGTGTAGCAGTCCTGGCTATCCTGGAACTCTCTGTAGACCAGGCTGGCCTCGAACTCACAGAGATCCGCCTGCCTCTGCCTCCTGAGTGCTGAGATTAAAGGTGTGAGCCACCACCACCAGGCAAGTAGAGTTATTTTTAATTGTTCCTAATCATTTACCTTGTAGATTGTATCATGTATTACTTACTTTATAGTTGATTATTACTTAATTTGTTACTTGCTTCGTAAAAGCAATTGACACAAAAATTAGGGAATTTTATGTTAGAATTTGTTAATGAATTAACACAATTTTGTTTTGATAACCAAAAATAGTATTTTATATAAGTTACTGCCTGACAAAATTTTTCATTATGAATTCTTTCATTAGTTCCTTTTTTTCTTTCTTTTCTTCCCTTCTTTCCATGTACCCAGGACCTATACATGCCAAACATGCACTATGAATTTTGACTTCTATTTTTCCTCAGGCCTGAAATTTTTTTTTTCAAATTTGACTAGAGTGGGCCCCACACACTGTGATGTACAGAAGCCTTTGTAAAGTAGTGAAGTCTCTGGCTGTATAATTCCTGGGGGTGGGGGAGAGGGGCTACAGGGAACTAGACGTGGGTCTCTTACATGCTGGGCAAATACTCTAGTCTGGAACTCTAGCCCTAGTCATGATTATGTAATCTGGACAGAAGCTTGTACTGTATGAAAGGCCATTTGGAGATCCAAGGAGAAGCATGCAGTTGGAAAGCAAGGGCCACAGTTAGAAAACAGAATTCTTGACAGGTGATGGTTATCAAGAAAGAACCTGACAAATACTTACTTAGCAATGTACAGAACTTAGTGCCAGTATCATGTGTCCTTCCCTGAAGTAGCCATCTCCTTACTCTGGTAGTTAGTGATAAGAGAACAAGGAGAAACGATGCTTGGTGGCCTATCACCTTCCCACTGCCACTCTTGGATAAGGTAAATAGTTCTGGTACTCTAGGTAGATATATCAAGTATTGTATTGGGACTCTGGACTGAAGGCTATATTTTGTGTGTATGTCTTATAAACATAAGAGGGGCTGGCCAGCCTCAGTGCTTGTTCAAAATTACTTGATTTTCAGAGTTTTTTTTTTTTTTTTTAATTCTTATGGCTATCAAATATGGTAAAAACAAGATAATACCCTGCCAGACTGTTCATTTTCAAAGAAAACAAGGATAAAGCCTGGGCAGAACAATATAAGATCCTCAGTATAGTTTTCTTTATCTGTCCTGCCTAGACTGAGTACACATGCACAACTGTATGCTCTTGATTTCTTTCTTTCCCTAGAGCGAGAATTCAAAGACCTAGTATACTGGTCAATCCTGAGTTGTAAGGCTAACTTATGTGGCTTGCTTAATGCTTTGTCTTTTATCTTTTGTAGGGGCTAATTAGGTTTCTACTGATGTAAAAACCTTTAAAGTGACTTCAATTTATATCCTTGATGTAGAGTCAGACAACACCGTTCACAGTACTTGGGGTAGTACATAAAGGGTTACTAAAATATTAATAGCTATAGTATATCTATTAGAAGGATAACATGCACTTCAAATGTTAGTGTAGTTGCTTGAAATGGTATTCAAGTACATAATTTCCAAATGAGTGAAGATTATGAGGTGACTTGGACAGATTGCTTGGTGTGCTAGAATTTATGAGAGTTCAGTGGCTGAATCATTTAGGAACACTGGCTATAACCAAGTGACCAGCTTTCTTTGCACACAGAACGTCACCAGGAAAACCAACAAGCCAGTGGTTTCCTTACTGAAGACTTTCACCCTCATGGTACAATCAGAGTGATATCTTGAGAGTTTAAGCTGGTTGGTTACAAGAGGCATTCACTTTGTACAGTAGCAGTGGAGTTCCTTCCTTCTTTGCTCAGTAAGATTCTTAGCTCTACTCCAGCATGAATGGAGTGGTAATGATGTTTGTAACTAACTCTTTGGTACCTAGCAGGGATTTTTTCTTTTCTTTTAAAAGATATCAAAGTTCTTTGTTGTTTCAGTGGTATTTTACTACTTTTTAACTGTCTGGATTTTATGTGTTTAATTTAGATGTTGATGTTAGTGAAGAGTCACCTCCTCCCCTTCCTGAACGAACTCCTGAATCCTTCGTATTGGCAAGTGAGCATAGTGAGTATTTATTTCTTCTGCATTGCTGATTTTAATCTAGCAGCTGAGTAATTAAAATTAAACTGTGAGTTTTAATTGATGCTGACCGCTTTTTATTACTCACTTGAAAAATTCTCTAAGTAATATTGTTTTTCCTTCCTGAGATTGCGGAATGATCGCATTTTTAGTAGTCACTGGAAACTACTGAAATTAAGTTAAATGCAGTATTTGTAGTTGGTGTCTTGTCATTCATTAATGACAACATTACTACTTCACTTTTTAGTGCATGTAAATTAACAAGATGGGCATGTTTATGAAAACAGTTTCGATTCAAGGATTAAAGACAGAATTTTTTGTTTGTTTGTTTTTGTTTTGTTTTTTGTTTTTCGAGACAGGGTTTCTCTGTGTAGCTTTGCGCCTTTCCTGGAACTCGCTTTGGAGACCAGGCTGGCCTCGAACTCACAGAGATCCGCCTGCCTCTGCCTCCCGAGTGCTGAGATTAAAGGCGTGTGCCACCACCACCCAGCCAGAATTTTAATATATTGAAATTTCATTTTTCTCAGATATATCTGTGAGACCTGAATGGAGTGAACTTCCCTGTCAGGAGTGGTCTGAACAAAGAGAATCTGAAGTGAGTCATTTGGGAACTGGAATGGCTTTAGCTTAGCATCCGTCTTAGACCTTATTGTACTAACCTACCAGCTTCTGCCGTGGATGTAGCTTACAGTCTTAGAGCTTGTTATCCTAACTTACTCAGAAAAGGGAAGGCTTTCCATGGACTCATACTGGGTCGCCTTGCCCAGCCTTAGTACAAGGGGAGGTGCTTAGTCTTACTGGAACTTGATAAGCCATGTTTTGTTGATATCCATAGTTGATCATTTTTTATTACTGTTTCTTAGGGGTTTTTTTGTTTCGTTTATAATTTTTTTGAGACAGGGTCTGTGTAGCCAGACTGTCCTCAAACTTACCCTGTGTTCATCAAGGCTTTGAATCTTTGAACCACTGGCTCTCCTGCCTCTCTACTGCCTGAGTTCAAGGATTACACATATTATATATATACATCACCACATCCTGATGTATACTGAGAGTTCTGGTTAAAAGTTGATGTAAAATGCAAGATACAGCCTTTTTTTTTTTTTTTAAGATATGATATATTTTTTAAAACTCCCTGGCCTTCACAAGGCCGTCTCTTTTCTTTTGAAAAATTTACAAATTAGACCATGTTTCAAATCATTTTGGAGGTATAAACAGGACTTAGTATTTGGGGAATTCTACTACTATATTAGATTTTGTCCCCTGTAATGCACGATTAGGTTTGTTTTATATTCAGGAAACACTTGGTAATGGTAACTTGTACTCAGGGATACCACAGTTTGATAAAACACAGTAGATGGTTGGTAGATTACAGATGCGTAGTCCTCCATGCATTAGTTCTTAGTGGGGAGTAGGGGCTGGGGACTGTTTGTTTTGTTTTTTTAATACAGTGTACATTAGTATAGTAAGAGCTGCAGAGATGGCTTAGTGGATCAGAGAAGTTGCTGTTCAAGCATGAGGACCTAAGTGCCAATCCTAGAACCCTTGTAAAAATCTAGGAGTGCCCTCAAATGCCTGTAACCCCAGCACCCAGTACTGTAAGGGGGAAAGAGGATAAACACTGATCCCCCAACTGCCAGTCCAGATCCACATTCAGTGAGAGACTCTGCCACAAAGGATGGGAGAGCAGGATATCCCACGTCGTCCTCTTAGCTCTAGACACACAAAAGGTGTGCACTCACACAACATATGTCAACATACACACACATCAACACACAAAAGGGAAATTTTTAAATAAAGCATAACAAAATTGCAAGCATAATGAAACACCATTGCTTGCTTTTTCTTTGGTGTTGAAAATTAAGATATAAACCAAGCATGGTGGTGCATGTCTGTTATCCTCGCACTTTGGAAGGTGAAGGAAAGAAAGTCAGGATTGAAGGCCACCCTTTCCTATACAGTGAGTTTGAAGCCAGCCTGGGTTATGTGAGATTCTGTTTCAAAAATAAATGAATGCAATAACAGGAGGGGATTTTTTTTTTTTGATACACCTTAATTTTGGGGGGGTATATGCCTATAATAGATTAAATATTGCATTTATTACACATAAGATGAACTTATTGCAATAGTTTTTAAATATCTTTGCAGGGCTTGATAACCTCTGGAAATGAAAAATATGGTAAGTTACTAGATTTTTTTTCCTTTTTACCATAAACTTTAAAGATTGATTTCCATAAAATAGTATGTTTCATGCTGGTTAGTCCTTTCTATATATGGAGGTCTTTAGGATAACTTCTTGAGGAAATACAGTTCTGTGATAGAATTCTAAGCTGGCTGCACCCACAGATGTTATTAATCTCTTGGAAAGTCATAAGTACATTTATTACCAGAAGTTACAGGTTTGTGGTAAATGGTTGCTTTTTTATTGTTTATTAAATTATCCAGAAAGCTGGGGGTATAGCTCTGATTGAGCACACAGTTAACAGATCTAAAGTCTAGTTTATTTCTAGCACCAAAATTAACAGTTGACAGTTACTTAGAAATTCGCTTCTGTTGAATAAATGCTCCAAATTGACCTACAAGATGGAAATGTGTTTATAAATACCAATTGTTTTAGCAATCTTCTGTTGAGGGTGTTTGTGTTTATTTAAAAATAAATCAGTAGTTATACCATCAATAGTTATACTATCAAGCTAGGACATTTTCTCTTTGATTGAGGATATCTCAGTGGGTACCTGGTGTGCATGAAGTCCTAATTCCCAACTCCCCCCCACACACACACACACACAGATGAAGCATGGTGGTGCATACCTGCAGTCCTAGAAGCAGGAGATGCAGAGTCAAAGCCAGGCTGTACCACACAAAACTGTCTCAAAAGGGAGGCAGGGGAGGGACATTGGGCGGATTTCTGCCATAGTAAAATAGATCAAGTTGTTACTAAGTTTTTTATGTCTGTATTAGTTACAGACATTTCTTAGAAGATGGCTTGAAGGCTTAATTAAATTAACAACATACAACAAACGTTCCTGACACATGGTGGCCTCAAATGGTGATATCACTGTTCATAAAATACTGCTAGTTCCCTGGACTTCACTGTCCTAAAATCTGTTCGTTCCCTTCTGAAGTATCTACAGTTGGTCCCTTGGTATCACCTGTTCCTTTCATATGCTCCAGGTAGCACTCTTTCCTTTCCCCCGAGTTTTGTAAACCTTGGCTTGTAAAACTGTGTCCTGCTCCTCAGTGACCTTTGCATGATTAAGAAATCGAGGTCTTAAATCTGTATCACCTTTCTCCTTAGATGGCCCTGAGGACCTTATCACCATTAGTTTCATTTATGTCTCTCCTGTTTCCATTGTATCTATGTGTGATCCTGTTAAGAAGTTTACCACACTACTAAGACGATTTATGCATGTCTCTAGTAGGCCGGCAGCTGGAAGGCCGTAACCCCCCCCTTCAAGTCCTACTCTTGGCAGGACTTTGTGTACCCTTGAACTGAACTTTTTTGTTTATTTTAGAGCTGGTGAGATGTCTCAGAGGGTAAGGCACTTGCTGCGGGCCTGACAATGTGTATTTAATCACTGGGACTCACATGGTAGAAGGAGAGACACCTTCTGAAAATTGTCCTCTGGCTTCCACACTTACGCTATGGCTTTTGCATTCCCATAAATAATAAATGTAAATGGTTTAAAAGAAAACCAAGTAGGACATGGTGATGCATGTCTGAAATTGTAGTGTTTAGGAAGCAGGCAGGAGTCAGACAATGACCTGGGCACATAACAAGACTCTCAGCAAATGGAATGAGTTGGAGGGGTGGGCAAAAAAGAGCGTGACAAACCATAGGTCTCTGACTCTTCTCTAAGCCAGGAGCATCTTGAGGGCAGGAAGCATCTTTAGACTTACCTTTGGTTTCCAGGGAGGGGTTAAGGGAGATTGACAGAAGCTGTGAAGAGACTGGGCTGGGCATGATGCTCACCTGCCATCCCAGCACTCTGGAAGCAGAGGGAGGCTGGTGAGTCTCTGAGAATGAGGCCAGTCTGGGCTACAGAGTGAGTTCCAGGGCAGCTGGGGGTGCATGGTAAGACCCTCAGGAAGGAAGGGGGGGCGTGGTATGTTGTGGAAGAGTGAATGTTGATTACTTAAAAAAAAAGAAAAAAGAAAAGAAAACTTTCCATTGCTTTTTAAATGAGTAAATTAACTACAATTTAAACAAGAAGACTTCAGGTGAACTACTATTAGCATGGGGGAGTGATAAATTGTCCATTAATTAGAAACTTGTTTGACTATAACTACTTTAAGAAAGTATAGCATGCCATGCTTGGGATTGACAAAATGAGGTAAGTGCACAAGAACCTCTGTTACAGACTGCTGGGTTGTCGTACATGTATGTGACTCTAGCACTCAAGAGGCTGGAACCGGAGAACTGAAGCCTCAGAGCAGTCTGCACTCTGTAGTAAGACTCTCAAAACAGCACCAAAAGTCACATAACAAGTGCCTAGCACGGTCCGCCTGCCCAGTCCCCTTGTATTTACCATCAGAGCCTCTAGAAATGACATCCATGAGGTGAAACTTGCTCCTTTATTCTGTACCCTTCTTCCAACAGAGTATTGTGACTATGTGCTACCTTTAAAGGATGGTGATTAATACAGACTTGGATTTTTTATTTTAGATGCAGGGGGTGTCCACACAGAGGCATGCACAGACTGTCCACCTGCTTTCAGTGACAAGAAAGATCAAATAACAGAAAGTCTAACAGAAGCCACAGATATTGGTAATTTACTTCATAATTCTAATAGACAGCAATAGTGGCATTTAATACTTGTATCTGGCACTAAGAGACAGAGGCAGATGGATCGCTGTGAGTTTAAGGCCAGTCTGGTCTCATAGTGAGTCTCTGATAAGCCAGGACTATATAAGAAGCTTTTCAAAAGATCATCATAACAGAAACTGGAGAATTGGATCAGTCATTGAGAGCACTTCAATCACGCCTTTAATCCTAGCACTCGGGAGGCAGTGGCAGACAGAGCTCTGTGAGTTTGAGGCTGCCCTGGTCTACATCGTGAGTTCCAGGACAGCCAGGGCTATATAGTGAGAGAGTAAGAAAATATATACTACTACTTTTCCAGGATTTCCATAAAGCAGTTTTATCATGGTAAAACATTTTTATTTACTGGTAACTGTGTGTATGATAGCACATGTGTGTGGCCTGGTGTACATGTGGAGATCAGAAGATAGTTCTTGGAAGTTGGCTCTTCTCTTCCACCGTGGGTTCAGGGTATTGCTCTACAGCTGTCAGGCTTGGCAGCAAGCACCTTTACAGACTGAGTTACCTTTCTAGCCCTTACCAAACTTTACAATCTATCATACTCAGACTCTGAGATGATGTCAAGAGTAAAGGCATGTATGGTTAAAATTGCTTGAAATTAATTATGAAATAATTAACTTACTCTGTTTCAGGTAGAGATTAAAAATCATTTTTTAAAAAATGGTGGTATAAGGAACTGGGAGTATGACTCAGTTGATAGGTGGCTTGCCCTGGGCTTGATCCCAGCACCATATAATCCCAGCACTTGGGAGGGGCAGACAGAAAGATGAGAAGTTCAAGGTTACCTTTGTCCATGATGAGAGAGAAGCCAGGCTGAACTGTGGGTAACAGTAACTTGGTCTCAGAAGAAGAGAAGGAAACTAGAGTCCAGTGTGAAGCAGATCTTTTGTGTTAAAGGACTAACTGTCCTGATTGGTTGAACCGTGCACGGCTTGGCTTGAGCCGCCGCTCTTCCTCTCAGGCTGGGCTTTTTAAGGAAGCAATTATTTTTTCAGTTACCCAGAATACATTCAAGTTTTATTTGTTCCAGAAAATTAGGGTGTCTATGGATGTATTTTTTTTCCCCCGAGAGCTGAAGACCGAACCCGGGGCCTTGTGCTTGCTAGGCAAGTGCTCTACCACTGAGCTAAGTCCCCAACCCAGTTTTTTTTTTTTAATTGAAAATAGATTCCTCTCTCATACAGTACATCCTGGCCACAGTTTCTCCTCCCTCCACTCTTCCCAGCTCACCCCCCACCTTCCCTCACCCCCAGATCCAACCCCTCTCCATTTTATCTTTAGAAAAGAGCAGGCCTCCAAGAGATAACAACCAAACAGGACAAAACAAGATACAGTAAGACAAGGCAAAAGCCCTCACACCAAGGCTGGACAAGGCAACCCAACAGGAGGAAAAAGAGTCTCAAGAGCAGGCAGAAGAGTCAGATACACTCGCTCCCACAGTTCAGAGTCTCACAAAAACACCATACTAACAACAATAACACACGCACAGGACCTGGTACAGACCCACACAGGCTTACCATTTAAGTCTATATGAGCCCTGCTGAGTTGATTCAGTGGGTCATGTTCTCCTGCTGTCCTCTAGCTCCCCTGTCTCCTACAATCTTTCCTCCCACTCTTCCATGGGGTTCCCATGCTTGAAAGGGAGAAACCTGAAAGAGACCTCCAGTTTAGACTCTTCTCATAATGTCTGGCTGTTGATTTTTGCACCTGCTCCCATCTGCTGCCAGAGGAAGCCCCTATGATGATGACTGGACAAGGCACTGATCTATGAGGGCAACAGAATGTCATTAGGAATTGTTTCATTGATTTTTTTTTTTTTATTCCTCATTCATTTATGGTTCATGTTTGGTTCTGCCCTAGGTCTCTGAGCTACCCAGTCTCCAAGTTCCTGACCATCCAGGCAGTGTAGGGCATGGTTCTCCCTTTTGTGGCTTGGACCTCAAGTTAAACCAGACATTGGTTGACCACTCCCACAAGTTCTGAGCCACCTCCGCCCCAGCACTTCTTTCAGGCAAGACAGATTATAGGTTTTGTGGCTGGGTTGGTGTCCAGGTTTCTCTCTCCATATCCTGCAGAGTATCTTCCTGCACCAGAGAGACTAGAATGTAGGCATGAAGGCACCATACAGGCACCAGCTCCACCTCTTCACATTTGATGATGTCTTCATCAGTGGAGCCCCTCTGTCAGTTTTTATTACAGCCCTGGTGACCAGCTCCCAGAACTGCTCCAGGGTAGCAAAAAGAAATGCCAGCAGAGTAGCAGGACTTAGAAAAAATTCTTATCTATATGAGGGTCTTTAGGAAAGGAACTTAGGTGTTTTGATGGTAACTTTCTTTATTACTGCATCTTGAAAAAGATCTCTCTGAAAATCTGGCTCCATTCAGCTACATCTCTCCACACAGCTACATCTCTTTCTACATAGCTATACATCTTTACACAGCTGCATCTACACACACACACACACACACACACACACACACACACACCAACACCAACACCAACAGAAAGGACTCTGGACAAATATATGAGCTACATTTTGAGGGTCAGTGCCATTCTGATAACACATGAGAAATCACATGGTTTCTATCAGGCTTGAAATGTCACTCTGACCTGCAGCTGGAAGTGAGTAACTGTGGCAATGCTTGGCTGTCAGCCAGACTCCATGTAAAGTGAGGGCGGGAGACACCTTAGTGAGGAACAGTGACCTTAAAAGCATCTCAAATCTTAAGATATATTTTTGTATCCTGCATAAACAGTTGGTTGGCTGATCTTTGAATCTTATATCATAAAACTGATGTTAAGGGTACATGCAGAGAGTCAGTTGCTGAGAGAATCTGTGCAGGGAGTTATGTCTACTAAAGTTGGTGCTTTGTGCCTGACCTTGGTTCAACAAACAGACACTGGGAATTTGTCCCTGTGCATTCATTTGCAGGGGCAACTAGTTTACTTTGAATTTGCTCTGAGGTCTTAAATCAGCTAATGGTGTGAAAAGCTGTCTTTGTAACAGAATATTGTTATTTTCCTATGTCAGTCTGAGCTATGAAAAATATCCTAGTATTATTTCTATTCATCAAAATTATACAGCTTATGAAGAAATCATCTTACTAACCATACACACACACACACACACACACATATATATATATATATATATATATATATATATATATATATATATATATATGCTGAGTAGATGGAATATATACATGAGATAAACACACAAGCAGTGGGGAAAATACCCACAACTGTTTTTAGGGAAGAAATGTAGTGGCACATGAGAAACATTAGAAGCAACAAGTTTTCAGAGTCTGTGGTCCCGTAAGCCTTGTTATTCATCTGGTGGGTTGTATTTATGTCATGGCCCATGACAGGTTTTCACCTGGGTTGTTTGGGGATCTCCACAGGACCCCCTCAGCCAACAACTCAACCGAATACAACCCAGTCCCACCACTGGAACCCTTGCTACAAAAGATAGCCAGTTCAGACTCCATTACCTCCATTACTAGGAGTCCTCACTAGGGTCACCCTCATAGATTCCAAGAAGTTTCCACTGTGCTTCGTTTCCACACCATCCCCCAAGTGCCCCCCAATTCCAGCCATCTCTCCCCACACTCCCTCCATCCCTTCCTCCCCTCCCTAACCTGATCTCTCCCACTCCTGTTCCCTCCTACCCCCAGTCCACCCACAAATTCTATTTCCCCTTCCTAGGGAGATCCATGTGTCACCTCTAGACCCCTCCTCTTAACCTCTGGGTCTGTGGTTGTAGCTTGGTTATCATTTACTTAATGGCTAATATCCACTTATAAGTGAGTACATATCATGTTTGTCAATAACAGCTGAGTAATACTCCATTGTAAAAATGTAGCCCTTCTGGCTTTTAGGGTCTCCATTGAGAAAGTCGGGTGTGATTCTGATAGATCTGCCTTTATATGTTACTTGGTCTTTTTCCCTTGCAGCTTTTAATATCCTTTCTTTGTTCTGTGTTTTGATTTTTGTTTGTTGTTTTTTGAGACAGGGTTTCTCTTTGTAACTGCCCTGGCTGTCCTGGAACTAACTCTGTAAACCAGGCTGGCCTCAAACTCAGAGAGATCCACCTGCTTCTGCCTTCCAAGTGCTGGGATTAAAGGAGTGTGCCACAACCACCTGGCTCAGTGTTTTGATTATTATTGTGACGAAAGGACTTTCCTTTTTGGCCTGATCTATTTGGTGTTCTGTATGCTACTGCTGCTGCTTCTTTTTTTTTTTAATGATTTATTTATTTTTATTGTGTGTACATTATTAGTGTTTTGCCTGCATGTATGTGTGTGAGGAGGACAGATACCTCAGAATGTAGGATGTCAGACAGTCGTTAGCTGTCATGTGGGTGCTGGGAATTGAACCTGGGTCCTTTGGAAGAGCAACCAGTGTTCTTAACCACTGTTTCCTTATTTTTTTTTTTTTTTTGTTTGTTTGTTTTTTTGTTTTTCGAGACAGGGTTTCTCTTTGTAGCTTTGTGCCTTTCCTGGAACTCACTCTGTAGCCCAGGCTGGCCTTGAACTCACAGAGATCCACCTGCCTCTGCCTCCCCAGTGCTGGGATTAAAGGCGTGCGCCACCAACGCCCGGCTTAACCACTGTTTCTTATACCTTCATAAGCATGTCCTTCCTTAGGTTAGGAAATTTTTCTTCTAGGATTTTGTTGAAAATATTTTCTTGGCCGTTGAGTTGGTATTCTTCTCCTTCCCCTATTCCTATTATTCTTAGGTTTGGTCTTTTCATAGTGTTCCGGATTTCCTGGATGTTTTTTGTGTTAGGAATATTTTAGATGCAGCATTTTCTTTGACCAATGTATTCATTTCTTCTATCATATCTTCGATGCCTGAGATTTTTCTGTCTCTTGTATTCTATTCCTCTGTAGTTCCTGTTCACATTCCTAAAATTTTAATTTCTAGAATTCCCTCTGTTTGTGTTTTCTTTATTGCTTCTATTTCCATTTTCAGATCTTGAACAGTTTTACTCATTTCCTTCAACTGTTTCTTCTTGACTTTCTTTAAGGAGTTTATTCATTTCATCCAATTGTTTGTGTTTTCCTAGCTTTCTTTGAGAGATTCATTCATTTCCTCCAGATGTATGTTTGTGTTCTGGATTTCTCTAAGGGATTTATTCATTTCTTCTTTAAGGACCTCTATCATCTCCATATACTTGGTTTTAAGGTCTTTTTCTTGTGCATCAGGTATGTTGGACTATTCAGGGATGCTGTCATAGGATAGCTGGACTCTAGTAGGGACATACTGCTCTGGCTGTTATTGTGTTCTTACATTGGCATATGAGCATCTGGGTTTGAGGTGATTATAGATAGGCCTAGGTCCTGATTTCTGGGTTTGTCTTTGTTGGATGGGTGTTTTGCTCCAGATTTTCAGAGTGTGTTGGCTGTGTTGCCTATTTTACTTGCCTGCTCAACTGGTGTGTTCATGGGGAATGCTAGCAGGTGTTGAAGGCTGGGGGGATGGTCTGTAGGATCCACAGGAAGCATGGACAGGGGAGGGGCTGTAGCTGGTGTTCTTATTGCAGCACTGGGATGACCCTGAGAATTGGGTCTAAAAGAACAGAAACAGTGGAGAAAGTCCATGGGCAGCCTGTCTGTTCTTCCGGAAGGTGTGGCCTGTGTTTGAGCTGGGGGTGACTGCCTAAGTTGGGGTCTGGGACACAGTGGTGTGGGGTTGGGGGGGTCATCTGGGCTCCACAGGGTGGAGGGCAGGCTGCAGCTGCTGTTCTGTTGCAGCGTTAGGGTCGACCTGGAGAATTGGGTTTGGAGAAACAGATGTGGATGTATTCTTAATGTTTTTAAAGTATTTTTGAAGGTTAACCTGTGATTGTGGTATATTTTTGTCTATAGGTTTTGGCAATCGCTGTGGAAAACCTAAAGGACCAAGAGATCCACCTTCAGAATGGACATGATTCAGGGAGTTAAAAGACACTTTAAATTATACTGGAAAATTCAAGTGCCACTGAAAGCCAGATTTATAGTATTCCATCTTTAAAATGTGGGACTAACAGCAGTGTAGATTGTTACCTTAATATTTTTTGCTGGGACCATCTACCTGCCTTATACTACACTTAGGAAAAAGTATTACATATTGTTTATTTTGTAACTTCAAGTATTATTGCCTTAATGTCTCTTAACCCTGTTACAAGCTGCTTGTAGACCTGTTAATATGGTAATACTTTTATGATAAATTGACTTAAAGGACTACTCTCTTGCTGTTTTATCATGTATGCATTATTTTGTATATGTACAGGGCAAGTAGGTATATAATTTGATAAAGTTGAAGTCATAAAATATTATTAACAAGATGTAAGAATTTCTGCATGGTCTAAGTCTTTGTGTACCTTATTTGTAAATTATTTGCCCTGAAGTTTTAGAAAACAGTTTCTGAATTTTAAAATTGCTGGATTCATGCAGCCAGCACTGCAGGTTATCAGAGATCAAAGATTGTAACAATAATGCATTTTGTAAATTGTAAGCAAGAAGTTATTTTTATATTATTACTGTCTAATTGTTCGTCCTGATGGTTCTTGTTTTCATCTAGTCACGGAGATTCAGTAAGTGCCTTGGAACAATATTGAATTCTCTTAGCTCGTGTGTGTTACTTTAAAATTTGAACTCAACTGGGATTAGAAGACTATCAGAATATGTGTATGTTTCAGGATATTTGACCTGCTATAAAAAAAAATACAGTTTTACAGTGCTACATCTTGTATTGCTTTTTTTATTCTAAAGAAAACATTTTATTTTTTAATTATGTATATATATGTACATCTATGGAGTTGTGTGCATGTGAATGCTAGTGCCTACAGAGGGCAGAGACATCAGGTGTCAGGTTCCCCTGGAGCTGGAATTACAGGAGATTGTGAGCTCTTCAACATGGTTGCTGGGAACTGCACTTGGGTACTCTGGAAGAACGGTATGCGGTTTTAGCTGCTGAACCATCACTCCAGCCCCTCATTCTTTTCTTTTAAGTCATGAGCTGTGGATGGGGTTTAATCACTTAATTATGGAATAAGAAGGCCTAGAACTAATGCCACATGCCTGCACACAGGTACATTGAAGACTAGGGAAGGAGGACCCTGTGGTCACTTGAGCCTACAAGGTTTAAGACTAGTTTGGGCAACATAATGAAATTTGGTCTCAAAAAGAGTAAAAATGAGACTAGAAAGTGTCTTATGAGAAAATGATGGTGGCTTAAGCCCATTCTCGGCACCTGTCTTTGATCAGCCATTGTTTCTCCCAAGATTCTAGAACACCAAACAAGTGAGGTGGAAAGGGTCTTGTTTCTTCCTGTCCCATGATGGGAGCTCAAGTTCTCTCCCTAAACACTAAGACTAAATTTCAGTCTCAGGGATTGGAGTCGGACATTAAGTTTTCCCTGAGCTTAAAAAGGGTAAAGAAACCATGAAACTGAAAAGAGATGGAGTAACTTATTTTGTGTTAGCATTTGTTGTTTCTGCTTTAGCCATTTGTTTGTGATTTTTGTTAAGTTGTTTTTTTTATTTTTGAGCCAGTATCTCATGTATCCCAGACTGGGTTCAACTTTGTTATGTAGCCAGGTTGGGCCTTGATTTGCTGCTAATCCTACTGCCTAAACCTCCCAGTGCTGGTAGTATAAGTATGAGATGCCACTCCCAGCTTTATGTTAGCATTTTTTTAAATGATTTTCATGTTGATTCCTTAGAATATGAAAAGTTTTCATGTATTTTAGTCATTAGAAAATGGTAGTCCATGCCAGGTGGTGGTGGTGCATGCCTTTAATCCCAGCACTGGGAAGCAGAGGCAGGCAGTCTCTGAGTTGGAGGACAGCCAGGGCTGTTAATAGAGAAACAACCTTTCAAAAACCAAAAAAGAAAATGGTAGTCTAGTAGATACTCAACAATTATAAGATACAAATATAAATACTTTTAGGCTGTCTCGTTGCTCCAGCTCATTCTGGCAAGATATTTTCCTAATAATGCTTAAACTGATACAGCATGTAACTGAAAAAATAATTTTAGGGACTAGAGAGATAGTTGAGTCAATAAAGTGCTTGTTACCCAAACTCAAGGACCTGAGTTCAGATCCTCCTCACTCAACATAAAACGGTATGGGCCAGTTTTATGTGGTACATATATTTAATCTTAGCCCTTGGGATGCAGAGGCAACCAGATCTCTGAGTTTGAGGCTAGCCTAGTCTATGTAGTAAGTTTCAAGGCAAGCAGGGATTCCTGGGAGTTTCTGGTCTGGCATTCTAGCTGAATCAGTGAACTGATATCAGGTTTGATGAGCAACTGTCACAAAAAATGCTGTGGGTAGGAGGCAGGAAAGATGGCTCAGCAGTGAAGAGCACTGGCTACTCTTCTGGAGGGTCCAAATTCAGATCCTACACCCACATGGTAGCACAGAACTATCTGTAACTCCTGTTCCAGGGAATCTGACGCCCACTTCTCATCTCATGGGAACCAGGCATGCATATGGTGCACATACATACATACATACATGTGTTTTATATTTTATGAATATATATTACATCATTGTGCTATAATGATCATTTGGTATTTAGGAATGGTACAGACTATAGTGTTGAACCCTTTTATATGTGTCTTTTGCAGCATATATTTACATATATGTGTTGTATATAAATTGTAGAGTGGAAATTTCAACATTTAAAATGTGTGTCTTGCCAGGCAGTGATGGCGCACGCCTTTAATCCCAGCACCTGGGAGGCAGAACCAGGCAGATCTCTGAGTTTGAGACCAGCCTGGTCTACAGAGCGAGATCCAGGACAGGCACCAAAACTACACAGAGAAACCCTGCCTTGAAAACAAACAAACAAACAAAAAAGTGTGTCTTAGTTACTATTCTCTTGCTGTGAAGAGACACCATGACCAAGGCAACTCTTAGAAAACATTTAATTGGGGGCTTGCTTACAGTTTCAGAGAATTAATCCATCATTGTGGCAGGAAGCAGACATGCGTGGCACTGGGGCAGTAGCTGAGAGCTTTACATCCTGGTCACAGACAGTAGCATGCAGAGAGAGAGATTGGTCCTGGTTTAGAGACCAAGCATTCAAACATGAGCCTATGGAGCATTCTCATTCAGATGACCACAGCTGCACATTTTAGGTTTAAGCTTTTTCACTTGGTGTTGTCTACTGCTTACAGCAGTCTGGCACACAGAAGGCCTTAGGTTGGACTGCAGTACTGCCTGCCAGAAAGAAGAGCAGTTCAGGAAAAAAGCCTGTCATAGGAAAACATCTGAGTCAGATGTGACTCGCCATGGCCCAGGAACACAGTTTCAGGTTTCTCTGAATAACATCCACTGGGAAATGAACATCTGTAGTCACAGAACAGAACAAAGCCATAGGATAACTTATTACCAGATACATTGGTCAGTGCTGGAACCAGGCATTAGCAATCCTTGGCCTGTCTGATTAATTTTTATACTACCTAGAGCATTTAGTGGGACAGTTCCTTCTATTTTTGTCTGAAGAGCATACAGTGGAAGTCTATAATAAACCCATTGCCCCAGTTTTGCCAGATTCATCGGGCTGCTCCCCAGTCTCTGCCTTGTACCTGAAGTTACAGAAGACTTTAACTCTACTTTCATACTGGCCACTGGCTTAGCACTGTGGGGAGCCTTTTTTTTCCAAGTAATGTTTTTCACATTTTGGCCATTTTCTTCATATATTGATTAGTACAAAGTAATAAAACAGAAATCTGGTGTCATTGCTAAGGTTTATTCTGTCACAGTAAGTGATTTAGTGGGATAACCTCTTAGGTAGGATACATATTTGAAACGATTGGGGTTGCTTAAAGTAACAGTGTTAAACTCTGGTGTAAAAGGTTTACTGTGTGCCAGTTTGTCTTTTTATGTTCTAAAGTTTTTACTTGGGGTAGAAAGTGCAGATCCTCCCTTCTCTTTGGATAATTAGATGCACATGAGAAAGGGTAGTCTTGGTTTCCAGGATTCCAGCCTGAAAAGGAAAATAACAGTTTTGAGTGTGTTTAATTTTAGATAATTGATACATCTATCATCCAGGTAGTCATGCCCCAACCCAGAGATAGAAATAAAGATTTGAAAGCCTTATAAAACTACACTGCAGATCAGGTTAAGAACATGAACATAGACATAAACTATGCACACAAAAACACTGAGAATAGATTATTTGGTATTTAAATGAATTTTGTTTTTGGACTTGGGTATTGATAATGTTGCCCAGACTGATTATGATCCTTTTGGCCCAACTCTCCATTGCTGAGATAAATGAATTTTGTCTTTACATGGAAATTGTTGCATCCTTGTTTATTAAAATATAGCTTAGGTTGGGTATCATATTTTATTCTTGTAATCCCAGTTGGGCATAGATAATAAGTCCCAGCTCACCCTGGGCTTCATTGTCATAGCATGACCATCTCAACTTCACACTTTCCAAGAGTCTTGAATGGTTCTGCACCCAAGGTAATGCTTCTTTAAAACCTTTAAAGCCCAGCCCAGGTTCTTCTGAATTAGAATTTCGGGACTGTGTTTTAGGACCCTGCTCACTGCTACTATAGATAGAATGCTAGAAAAACTGAGGAGATAAACAACTTAGCTGGGATTGATACAATTTTGGTCATAGTTGTTATCAGTCTGGCAATTCATATCCCTAAAAAATGGTTTGATAATGGTGCCAAATATGAGATTGATTGAAAAGAAACAGGCCTTAGAAAAAAGCTACTACTGATGGTATGCAAGCCTTACAAAGGAGAATAATACCATCTTGACTGACAAGATAAATTTAGAAATATTTACTGATGAAGAGACTGAAAAGATGACTGATGATGTGCAAACCTTGGAAAAGCTTATGATTCAAAAGATACATATGGTGATATTTTATTTGTGTTGAAATGTGATTTTATTTGTATGTTAATAAAGAAAGTTGCCTGGGGATCAGAGCTAGAACAAGCCATTTAGCAGAAGTCTGGCAGTAGTAGCACAGGCCCTTAATCCGATCACATGGCAGGCAGAGTCTGTGTGTTCAAGGACATAGCCAGCTTGGTGACACATGCCTTTAATCGAAGTACCAACCATACAGACCTGGAGGTCTGTATAGACAGGCAGTGATGAAGAAGTCATGTGGTTGGGTTTAGAACCAATGAGAAGGCAGAAAAGAAAGTCAATAAAAAATACACACAGGAAGTAGGTCTCTTTTCTGAGGGGAAGGACGGCAGCAGCTGGTAAGCTAAAGGCTATTCGCTAGTGCTCTGACCTCTTGGGCTTTTAACTCTTTATTTGGCTCTGTTTCTTATTTAATAAGACTGTTTAGAATTACATCTACAGATACAAGCCCTTTGCTGAGAAATTACAAGCCTTCGAAAAATTAAAACTGATAATAAAAGCATTCAGACACAGAAGAATTCAGAGGAGAACCACCCTCACCATTACCTTATGGAATTAGAGAGGAGTGACCCAAGGTTATTAAAACACCAACCTTGATTTCTCCAATTACTATTGAAGAAAGACCACCAAACAACAGGTGTATTCCCAAGGCTATACAGAAGTCAAATGGGATCCTATAGAAATGTTAGATGTAAAGAGAGTTAAGGAAGCAATAGTTTCCTATGGTATGCATTCAGCTTTATGCGAGGCAGATGTTGAAAACATCCTCTTGGAACAAAATTATTCCAAAAGAATGGAAAGATTCAGTTATAACAGTATTGGAATATGGTCCTCAGAATGGAAGAGTTGATTGAGAGAAGAAGCTAAGGCCCTCAAACAGCAAGGTATGGTTAGAGGTTGTAAGATTCCCCAAGATCAAATCCTTGTTGAGGGCAGTTATGCTGATGTGGCTAGTTAGGCTACATTTGATGAACATACTTTGTCCCTATACCGTACACCAGCCATAAATGCTGGGACAAGATTCAAGAATCAGGAAAGAGTACTGAGCCATTTATTAAAGTTATGCAAGGTCCAAAAGAAACCTTCACTGAATTATTGCAAAGAGTGACTTCAGCTGTAAATAGAATGATATCAGATCCAGAAGTTAGACAAACATTAATTGACTCTTTGACTTTTGAAAATGCTAATTCACGATGCAGATGGATAATTGGGCCTTTAATGATCAGATCAGCACCTATAGAAGAATGGATCTTGTAAAACAAGGTCATCTAAAAAGGAATTGTAGGCAGGACATTCCTAGAAACAATGTCTCTTCTAGAGATAACGTGAACAGAAGGCCCCAACCTTCTGGACTATACAGAAAATGCAGCAAAGGTCAACATTGGACCAATGAATGCAGATGAACAAGGAAGGGACAGACAGGGTAACCCTTTGCCACTGGGAAATGCTTTGGGCAGGGAAGAAGATTTTCACAGGTCCCCATGTCAAATTTGGATCAATCATTCCCTGTCACCATGAGGGAACCTCCTCCCCAGAGGAGTTAAAGGACCTAATGCCTATTGTAAAAATACCATATTCTTCTGGATGATAGAACAGCTTTAGAAGAGAAAACAAAAATTTCAAGAGAAACCATAAAGTGAATATTTTGGCAAAACTAAAGGTATGAATAAGTGGCATTGTAATTGAAGAAGGTCTTGTAGATACTGGGGCAGATGTAACAATAATTTCATCAGAATCTTGACATCCAAATTGACCTCTTCAGGAGGTAAATGTTCAGTTTTGGGGATTGGAACTTTAAGGTAAAACAAAGCACAAGATGGGTCGAATGTATAGGGCCAGAAGGACAGAGAGGAAAATTAAAGCCATATATGGCTAATATAACAATGAATTTATGGGAACATGATTTGTTACAACAGAATACCCGATTAACATTCTTCCTATCTCAGAAACAAACCATAAATTAATGTGTGTTTCTGGGGAAAATATTAGAAAGTAGTATAAAGAACAGTCACTGACCATTCAGGTTGTATAAAAACAAGGCACAACAGCTGTTGATCTATTAAAGGTACCAACAACCCTACCTTTAAAATGGTTAACTGACAAACCTGTCTGGGTGGAACAGTGGCCTTTAACATCAGAAAAATTTCAAGCTTTAGAACAACTGGTACAGGAGCAGCTAAATGCTCTACATATTGATAAATTGACTGGTCCTTGGAATTTTCCTTTATTATTAAAAAGATATTTGGAAAATGGAGAATGTTGATAGATTTGAGAGCCATAAATAAAGTAATTCAGCCAATGGGTTCTCTACAGTCTGGAATTCCCCTGCCTTCTCTATTACTTAAAGAATGGTCTATTCTAGCTATCTATTTAAAAGACTGTTTCTTTACTATACCTTTAAAAGAAAAGGATACAGAAAAATTTGCCTTCACAGCACCTACTTATAATAATTCTCAGCCTGTTAAGAGATATCAATGGCTTTAATCCTAGCACTTAGGAAACAGAGGCAGGCAGATCTCTCAGTTCAAGGCCAGCCTGGTCTACAAAATGAGTTCCAGGACAGCAAGGACTAAACAGAAACCCTGTCTTGAAAGATAGATAGATAGATAGATAGATAGATAGATAGATAGATAGATAGATAGATAGATGGATGATAGATAGACCCTGTCTTGAAATACCAATAAATGAATGAGTGAATGAATGAATGAATGAATGAACGAACGAATGAATAAGAGAGAGAGATCAATGAAAGATTCTCCCACAAAGGATGTTAAACAGCCCCACCTTGTTACAATATTTTGTATGAGAGCCATTGAAAATGATTCACATACATTTTCTTCAATCTATAGTTTACCATTATATGGACAATATCTTACTAGCTGATTCAAATGTAGATACTTTAAAGAAAATGTTTGAAGAAGTAAAGCCTTGTTGGGGACTACAAATTGCTCCTGAAAAAACTGCGAAGAGGAGATTCTACTAATTACCTGACATGTAAAATAAGTTTACAAAAAATTCAGCCCCAAAAGGTACAAATCAAGAAAGATCAATTGTAGACTCTTAATAACTTTCAAAATTGCTGGGAGACATTGACTGGCCATAGTCCACAATTGGATTAACAACTCAGGAACTGAGTAATTTGTTTTAAACCTTACAAGGTGATAAGGGCTTAAATAGTCCAAAAATTATCAGCTGAAGCTGAGAGAAAATTGGCTTTGGTAGAAAAAAAAAATACAGGATACACATGTGGATCGTTTGGATCCAGAAATTGATTACATTCTAGTTATTTTGCCTTCTACACATTCCCCTACAGGGATTTTAATGCAGAGAGAAGATAATATCTTTGAATGGATATTTTTACCACACAAACCGAGTAGATAAATTAAAGACCTATGTAATAAAGGTTTCTAAGTTTATTCTAAAAGGAAAATTGACACTTGGTCAATTAACAGGAATAGAGCCAAAAGAAATTGTAGCACCTTTTACTAATGCTGAAATTTCCTCTTTATGGCAGAAAATAAACGTTGACAAATTGACAAAGAGCTTGCAGTAATTTTGGGAGAGATTAACAACAAATGTCCCCAAAGCAAGAGAATTCGGTTTATAAAGAAAACTAATGGATCCTTCCTTAAATTGTATGGTGAACACCAATATCTGGAGCCCCTACATTTTATACTGATGCAAACAAATCAGGAAAGGCAGGTTATAAATCAGGAAATTTGAATAAAGTGGCTCAGAACCTCTTTGATTCTGTTCAAAAGTTAGAATTATATGCTGTTCTCATGGTATCAGACTTTTCAGAACCTCTTAATATGGTTACTGACTCTCAATATGCAGAACGAGTTGTTTTACATAGTGAAACAACTGAACTTACTCCAGATGAGACAGAATAAATTTTGTTATATCATTACAAGAAATAGAAATAGGAATCATCCCATATATATAACACATATCAGATGCCATATGGGCCTGCCAGGCCCTCTAGCATGAGGTAATGATGAAATTGATCAGTTATTGGTAGGAAATCTGCTGGAGGCCTCAGAATTTCATAAGAAAAACCATGGTAATAACAAGGGTTTGAAAAAAAGAATTTTCTATCACCTGGCAATAAGCCAAGAAAATTATAAGGAAATGTCCTACTTATTCCTTGTATACGCGAACTCCACTACCTGCAGGGAGTAACCCAAAGGGTACTCAAAGAAATAAAATTTGGCAAATGGATGTGTTTCATTTTACAGAATTTGAAAAATTAAAATATGTACACCACATCATAGATACATATTCAGGATTTCAATGGGCAACTGCTTTGAGTTCTGAAAAGACTGATTCTGTAATTGCACATCTACTGAAAGTCATGGACATCGTGGGAATACCTGTACAAATTAAGACTGACAATACTCCAGCATATGTCTCTAGTAAAATGAAAGGTTTTTTGCATATTAGAATGTAATACATATTACAGATATACCACACAATCCAACAAGACAAACAGTTGTAGAAAGATTTAATCATACTTTAAAAGAAATGCTTAATAAACAGAAAGGAGTAATAAAGAACCCCAGAGATAGATAGCATAATGCTTTATTAACTTTAAATTTTCTAAGAAAAGAGCAACAGCTTCAAAGAGACATTGGATAGTTTAAAAAAAAAAAACTGAATTAAATGAGCCTGTATACTTTAAAGATATGTTGACCTCAGAATGGAAACCAGGATTTATGTTATGTTGAAAAGGGATTTTTGCTTTTATTTCCATGGGGGGAGGAGGACTATGGATACTGTCAAAATTAATAAAGATTCAATTTAAACAGGAGACCTCTTGATTAGGAGAGTTGATAGTTCATCAACCAATGTGGTAATTCAACCTGACGAAAGGGAAAACTCATCAAATTGGGGTCGAGGCAGGGTTCAGTTTTTGTCTTTCCGGGAAAATGAAAACATCCATCTTAAGGAATTTAAAGACCTTTGGACAAATAAGCATCTAAAGAAGAAGGGAGAACTATCTATAAAATATTACCAAGCAAAGGAATAATCTGGTGTAATGGTATACTTTCAACAGGGTAAAATTTCTTAAACCTTTCAAAATTTTTGTTTTTGCTGGTCTCTACAGTCATGTTAAACAGGTGGTCTTTATGTTGTCCTGACTCAAAAACTAAAGCTGGCTTTGGAGTTGCAGCATGGCTCTCTCTTTCGCTAAACCCAAGCATGTTGTTAAAAGAAAATTCAGAGTCACTGTCTCATATTAAAAGAGACCATATCTCACCTGGTATGGGACAGAAGAAAACCAAAATCTAGGGACTATTATTGTCACAAATTTCTTACTCCTCAAATTTATTTTGACTCTTTAAAACTCTTCTTAGGTATAAGTACTATCTCAAAATTTAAAGTTTATGTTATGATACTAATGATATTATAAATTATTAACTAATACTAACCTTAGGTTTCATGTAGCTTCCTGTACATGATTTCAGGCTTGAGTTTAAATAGATATTTAAAAATTAAGCCTAGATATCCTGAATGTATTTAGTAGATCATGATCCTTTTACCTTCCTAAAATTTATAACTTATGACGTTATGTTTAAGTTTTCTATAATGAACAATAAACTTTCCTAACAGCAATCTCTGAAGTCTCCGAAAGGATGATGGGGCCCCACAATGACAATTCTACCTGGATTCTACTACTACAATTCTACTACTAAGCTGATAAACACCACTCAAAAATTGGTTTTAGACTACAAACTATTCAAGACAATTCCAAGGTGGCTAGCTGAGATGGTCCACCCTCTTGTACCACTCCAGCCAGAACTTCAGATAAGCTTTACCAATTACTCAGAGACTGGCAACAAATGATACAGCTAGTTCTCCTGAGACTTAACCATTGTTATGGTTTTGACAGGGTCCCCTAGAAATACCATCACCCTCCAGACAGCAGGAAGTAATTCTAAGAACAGGATGCTCACTTTCCCAATAGTTAGGGTTGATGGTTTTTTGTTTTTCTCAGTGTTATAGATATTTGTCATCAAGTAGTGGGGTTGGTTACAAGTTGTTATATGGTAAGTGGTTGAAAAAAAGAGATTAGACTCACAGATCTCATGTTTGTATATTGATACAAATTTAAGGTCATTTTTGTCATATTGTATATACGTTTTTACTTCTGTTTAAGTTTTTTTTGGTTTTTTTTTTTTTTTTTTGGTTTTTTGAGACAGGGGTTCTCTGTGTAGCTTTGCGCCTTCCCTGGAACTCACTTGGTAGCCCAGGCTGGCCTTGAACTCACGGAGATCCTCCTGGCTCTGCCTCCCGAGTGCTGGGATTAAAGGCGTGCACCACCGTCACCCAGCTTTTTAAGATATTTTTGTATATTGATACAAATTTAAGGTTATTTTTGTCATAATGTATATATGTTTCTACTTCTGTTGAAGATATTTTTGTATATTGTTACAACCTTTGAAGTTACTGTCCTTATACTGTACATCTATTTCTAATTTTGCTTAAGGTATTACCTATATAGCCCATACCTATACAGCTTGTTTATTTATGCAGTATAAAGTTGTAGTCCTTAAAAGCAATATAGGATAAAAAAGAAATATGTTAATAGTCATCCATATTTATCAAGCTTATAGTCATGTTTATTAGGTTTTCTAGGTATATAGAGATATGTTTCAAATATATGGGTAATCTTCAAACACTTCAAAGACCTTCAGAATATGGCATTTAAAATGTTTTAATAATTTAGACTTTTCTTGACATGAGACATATCTGTTCCTGGTAGTACCAATGTACTTCTAAGGAGGATAATGGGCACCAAAGACACCCCATATGGAGTTTGCTTTCTCTGTGGCACAAGCTGGCCTATACAGTAAGAAACTGTCCTTGCCTCAACTGCTGACAGTAAATTTGCTGTCCAATCTGGACAAACAGGACACAAAAGTGACTGCCAAACTTCGCCAAGATAGGGTTGGACAGTCCTTCAAAATTTCCTGCTTCTGAAAAAGGCCTGTCAGAGATTCTAGACCTGTAGGCTAAAAATGGATGCCCTGACATTACAGAGAAACCATGGGTGTCTGTCCAGGCAGCCAACTGTTTCTGTCATTTCTTGCATTTTGGGGCAGTCACTTGTACTCCCCGCTTACTCAGGTAACATTATATCCTTCTCAAGTCTTTGATGGGGTTGAAGATTAGACAGTTACAGTCCTCCCAAATCCTAACTAAGGACATACTAGGTACAAAACTTTGGACTCTTCAGGAGAGGACAACTATTGGAGTAATCTCTATAAATTCAACAATTACTTATGGCCTGGACATTTAGAACGTATTTCTTACTTGATAATTGTTTTTGTTGTCTGTAGTTTCATTTTTGTTTAGGTCATTACCTTTTCTTCTGGACAATACTTGATAATAATTCTTTTTGTATATAGTTTTATTATGTTAGGGCTAGAACCTTTTCTTCTTAATTAGACAAAAAGGGGGAAATGTAACAGGAATTCTGTCACCAGTCCACTAGGCAATTGAAAGGAGTGGTTGGGTCCAAAGGGCAGAGTTTTTATTGGGATGTATGTGACCCAAAGATAAGGCAGAGCTGATGGATGCTCAGGTCCCTTTGGAATGAGGAAGCAGGAGCAGTGGCTTCAGAGTAGCAGCTGTTGACCCTGCGGTTTGGATTCTCCATTCTGTCTTGTGACTGTTGTGCACAGATTTTGCTTGTTAATAAATGACAAAGTAATCCATTGACTTCCTTAATTACTAAGGAATGTGTATTTTAAGCAAGTGCCATAAGCTGTTTCATTGCATAGTGAACTTGGAGAGTCAGGTCTACAAGATTAAATCCAGCCTACTTTGCAGATCATGGAAGGTCTATCTGCTGCTCATCTCTTTGGCACACACACACTTTAGTCATCCCTTGTCTTGAGATATCACAAGCCTTTCTTTGGCTTTGGTCTGGTGAGTCCTCCATATTCCTGTCAAGTGTCATTTCCTCTATTAAAGAATCATCATGTTTCCGACCAAGTGAACCATTCTCTTTATTGTATCCTGTTCATTTTGCTTTCAGTATGAGCTACTAACCTGGCCCCTTTGAGATAAAAGACCATAACTTTAATGGAGGGAAGCAGTGAAGACTGAGACCAAGTAGCTAAACATGCAAAGAGGAACTAAGTTTTAGACTTTTTTAATTTTTATTTTTCTCTCATATATTACATCCTGATCACAACCCTCTCCCCAACCACCCCTCTTCCCTAGATCCACCCTCCCTCTGCCTTCCTCCAGAAAAGAGCAGGCTTCCCAGAGATATCAACCAAACATAGCATATGCTACAACAAGACAAGGCATATGCCATCACATTAAGGCTGGACGCAGCAACCAAGTAGAAGGAGAAGGGTCAAACAAGTAGGCAAATGAGGCAGTGAACACCTCCACTCCCAGTGTTAGGAGTCCCACAAAAACAGCAAGCTACTCAGCCATAACATATGCAGAGGATCTAGGTCAGACCCCTATAGGCGCCCTAATCTCTGCAAGCACCATGAGTCCAGGTCAGTTGATTCTTGTGGTGTCCCTGATCCCTCTGGTTCCTCTGTTCCTTCTTCCCCCTCCCCAGCAGGACTCCCCAAGCTCCACCTAATATTTAGCTTTGGGATTCTGCATCTGCTCCATGAGTTGCTGGATGAAGTCTCTCTAATCTCGTTGACGAAGATTCTGCTAGTATCCTGTCCCAGAACGCTCGGCAGGCAGGACAAACTGTTGGTCAAAGGTTTTGTGGCTGGGTTGATGTCACAATCCCTCCACTTGAGGCTTTGTCTGGTTACAGAAGATGACCAGTTCAGGCTCCATTGCCCCCATTACTAAAAGTCTTTGCTAGAGTTACTCTCATAGATTCTATGGAAATTCCATTGCACTAAGTTTCTACTTCATCCCTGAAATGCCCAATTTCAGTCATTTTCCCCCATATTTTCTCCCCACCACAAGCTGATCCCTCCTATTCCCAACCCTGCCCGCCTCCAGTACACCCTCAAAATCTATTCTATTTTCCCTTCCCAGGGAGATCTGAGTGTCTGCCCTTAAGTCCTTCTTGTTACTTAGCTTCTCTGAGGCTGTGGATTGTAGCATGGTTATTCTTTACATTTAATATTCACTTATAAGTGAGTACATATCATGTTTGTCTTTTTGGTTCAGGGTTACCTCAGTATAATTTTTTTCTAATTCCATCCATTTGCCTGCAAATTTTATGAATTTCATAATGTCATTTCTTTTTTAACAGCTGAATAAGACTCTATTGTGTAAATGTACCACATTTTCTTTATCCCTTCTTCAGTTGAGGGACGTTTAGGTTATTTCCAGGTTCTGGCTACTACAAATAAAGCTGATATGAGAAAAGTTGTGCAAGTATCCTTATGGTATGATTAAGCATCCTTTGAGTATATACCCAAGAGTGGTATAACTGGGTCTTGAGGTAGATCAATTCCCAATTTTCTGAGAAACTGCCATATTGATTTCCAAAGTGGATGTGCAACTTTGCCTTGAATGCACTGGCACAGGAGACAACTTTCTGTTGTTGGTTTTTTACTCTTTTGGGTGCCCACCACCCAGCTCCCAAATAAATCATACACAGAGGCTTATTCTTATCCACCGACAGTGGAGGAATTGGCTGTACAAGTTTTCACTCCTACCAGCAATGGAGGAGTGTTCCCCTTACTCCACATCCTCTCCAGAATGAGCTGTCACTTGTGTTTTTGATCTTAGCCATTCTGACAGGTTTAAGATGGAATCTCAGAGTCATTTTGATTTGCATTTCCTTGATGGCTAAGGATGTTGAACATCTCCTTAAGTGTTTCTCTGCCATTTGATATTCCTCTCTTGAGGATTCTGTTTAAATATGTACCCCATTTTTAAATTGAATTATTTGGTTTTTTGATGCCTAATTTCTTGAGTTCCTTATATATTTTGGAGATCAGTCCTTTGTCAAATGTGGGGTTGGTGAAGATCTTTTCCCATTCTGTAGGCTGCTGTTTTGTCTTATTTACTGTGTCCTTCACCTTATAGAAGCTTTTCAGTTTTGCAAGGTCTCATTTATTAATTGTTGACCTTAGGGCATGTACTACCAGTGTTCTGTTAAGAAAGTTTTTGTAGAATATTATTTTAAAGTGTGTTACTTTTGTTTATGTTGCATTTGTTTAACTCTGTGAAGCTGTGATACTTTGCCTGGCTAAAACACATGATGGTCTAATAAAGAACTGAACAGCCAATAGCAAGGCAGGAGAAAGGATAGGCAGGGCTGGCAGAGAGAGATAGAATATATAAAAGGAGAAATCTAGAAGAAGATCTAGGAGCCAGAGAAGAAGGAGGATATCAGGGACCAGCCACCCAGCTACATAGCAAGCCATGGAGTAAGAGTAAGGTTTACAGAAGTAAGAGAATGGGAAAAGCCCAGAAGTAAAAGGTAGATGGGATAATTTAAGTTGAGGAATGCTGGCAAGAAATAAGCCAAGCTAAGGCCAGGCATCCATAATTAAGAACAAGCCTCTGTGTATGATTTATTTGGGAGCTGGGTGGTGGGCACCCAAAAGAGTAAAAAACCAACAACAGAAAGTTGTCTCCTGTGCCAGTGCATTCAAGGCTATTTACCACTTCCCCTTCTATCAGGTTCAGTGTGTCTGATTTTATGTTGAGGTTTTTGATCCACTTGGACTTGAGTTTTATTCATGGTGATAAATATGGATCTATTTGCATTCTTCTACATGCAGACATCCAGTTTGACCAGCACCATTTATTAAAGATGCTTTCTTTTTCCCAGTGTGTAATTTTCTGGATTCTTTACCAAAATTGGGTTTCCATAGGTGTGTGAATTTACATCTGGGTCTTTGATTTTATTCCATTGATCCACGTGTCTGTTTTTATGCCAACCATATGGTTTTTATTACTATCGCTCTGTAGTAAAGTTTGAAATCAGGAATGGTGATACCTCCAGCAGTTCATTTATTGTTCAGGATTTTCTTTAGCTATCCTGGGTTTTTTGTTTTTCCATACAAAGTTGAGAATTGTCCTCTCATGATATATTAACACAAGACAATTGTGTTGACTGCATTGAATCTATAGATTGCTTTTGGCAGGGTGTCAGTTTTTACTATATTAATCCTATAGATCCATGAACATGGGAGATCTTTTCATCTTCTGTTATCTTCTTCAGTTTCTTTGAAGTTTTGAAGGGTTTTTTGTTTTGGCTTGGTTTGTTTTGTTTTGGTTTTGGTTTTTCCAAGACAGGGTTTCTCTGTGTAACAGCCCTGGCTGTGTCCTCTCTGTAGACCAGACTGGCCTTGTACTTACAGAGATCTGCCTGCCTCTGCCTCCCAAGTGCTGGAATTAAAGGTGTGCACCACCACTGCCCAGCATGACTTGAAGTTTTTTTTTTTTTTTTTTTTTGATTTTTTCGAGACAGGGTTTCTCTGTGTAGCTTTGCGCCTTTCCTGGAGCTCACTTTACCAAGGCTGGCCTTGAACTCACAGAGATCCGCCTGCCTCTGCCTCCCGAGTGCTGGGATTAAAGGCGTGCGCCATCAACGCCCAGCAAAGTTTTTATCATACAGGTTTTTCACTTATTTGGTTAGAGTTATCCCCAAACATTTTATATTATTTGAGACTATTATGATGGGTGTTGTTTCCCTGATTTCTTTTTCTCAAACTGTTTGTCATTTGTATATAGGAGGGCTACTGATATTTTTGGGTTAATCTTATATCCAGCCACTTTGCTGAAAGTATTTATCAGTGCAGGAGTTCCCTGGTGGAAGTTTTAGAGTCACTTATGTATACTATCATATCATCTGTAAATAGCAAAACTTCTTCCTTTCCAATTTGTATCCCCTTGACGTCCTTTACTTGTTTTATTGCTCTAGCTAGAACTTCAAGTAGTATATTGAATAGATATGGAGAGAATGAACAACCTTTGTCTTGTTCCTGAGTTTAGTGGAATTGCTTTGAGTTTCTCTCCATTTAATTTGATGTTGGCTCTATGCTTGCTGTAAATTGCTTTTGTTGGGTTTGTAACCCTAATCTCTCCAGCACTTTTATCATTAAGGGTTGTTGGATTTTTGTCAAAGACTTTTTAGGCATTTAATATAAATGATAATATGAGATGATCGTGTGGTATTTTTTATTTCAATTTGTTTATATGGTTGATTACATTGACAGATTTTCTTATTTTAAATCATCCCTTCATCTATGGGGTGAAGCCTACTTGATCACGGTGGATCATCTTTTTGATATTCTTGGATTCGGTTTACAAGTATTTTATTGAGTATTTTTGCATCGATGTTCACAAGGGAAATTGGTCTGTAATTCTCTTTCTTTGTTGAGTCTTTGTGTTGTTTGAGTATCAGTGTGTCTGTGCCTCATAAAAAGAACTTGACAATGTTCCTTCTGTTTCTATTTTATGGAATAATTTTAGGAGTATTGGTGCTGTGAATATATGTTGTTCCCATTGGTTAACAAATAAAACTGTATTTGCCTATGGCAAGGAAGCTTAGAGGCAGGTGGGAAAATCCAATGAGACAGGAAGGAGAAAGGCAGGACTGGAGAGAGACACCAGCCTGCCACCCAAGGAAAAACATGCCAGCAGACCGGTAAAGCAACGGGACATGTGGCAAAGCATAGATTAATAGAAATGGGTTAATGTAAGATATAAGAGCTAGCTAGCAGGAAGCCTGAGCCATAGGCCATCCAGTTCATACTTAATATAAGCCTCTGTGTGTTTACTTGGGTCTGAGTGACTGCGGGACTGGGTGAGACACAGGAAAACTTATGGCTACATATTGGTATTAGGTTTTCTTTGAAAATTTGGTAGAATACTGCACTAAAACCATCTGGCACTGGGCTTTTTTTGGTTGGGAGACTTTTAATGACTGTTTCTGTTTCCTTAGGGGTTTACTTAATTTGTTTATCTGATCTTGATTTAAGTTTGGTAAGTATTATCCATCGAGAAAATTGTCCATTTCTTTTAGATTTTCCAATTTTATGGAGTATAATTTTTTGAAATATGACCTAATGATTCCCTGGATTTCCTTGGTGTCTGTTGTTATGTTCCCCTTTTTGTTTCTGATTTTATTAATTTGGATGTTCTCTCTGTGTGTCTTTTAGTTAGTTTGGATAAGAGTTTGTCTATCTTGTTGATTTTCTCAAAGAACCAACTCTTTGTTTCATTGATTCTTTGTATTGTTCTTTTTGTTCCTTCTGGTGATATATTGTGTACCCTAATAAAATTTGCCTGAAGATCAAAGAACAGAACAAGCCACTAGATTAAACATAGATGCCAGGCAGTGGTGACACACACCTTTAATCCTAGCACTTAGGAGGCAGAGATCTGTCTGGATCTCTGTGTTCAAAGATGCCCTGGACTACATAAGATTGACTCAGTCTAGGAGGGAAACAGAGCCAGGCAATGGTGGCACACACCTTTAATAACAGTACTTGGGAATCACATGCCTTTAATCCTAGCACTTGAGATCTCATCACTTTGCTTGGGAAGCACACACATCTTTAATCCCAGCACTAAGAAGGAAGTGATGGCTGAGTGGAGAAAGGTGTATAAGGCATGAGGAGACAGGAACTAGAGCTATTTGGATGAAAGCTTTTTCAGGCTGAGGAGTCCTAGAGGTAAGATGTGGCAGTGGCTTGTTGCTTTGTCTCTCTGATCTTTCAGCATTTACCCCAATATCTAATTCCAGGTTTTTTATTATGAGACCATTTAGCAATTCATGTTACAGTTACTATTTTATTGATTTCAACCTTCAGTTTGATTATTTCCTGCCATCTATTCCTGTTGGGTGAGCTTGCTTCCTTTCATTCTAGAGCTCTCAGGTATGTTGTTAAGTTGCTAATATGTGATTTCTCCAAATTCTATGAGAAGGTACTTAGTGCTATGAACTTTCCTCTTAGCACTGATTTCATTGTGTCCCATAAGTTTGGTTATGTTGTGCATTCATTTTCACAAAATTCTAGGAAGTCTTTAATTTCTTTCTTTATTTCTCCTTGACCCAGTAGTAATTCAGTTGAGTGTTCTTCAGTTTCCATGAGTTAGGCTTCCTGTTCCTTCTGTTGTTGTTGAAATCTAGCTTTAACCCTTGGTGATATGATAAGATACAGGGGTTATTTCACTTTTCTCGTATCTGTTGAGACTTGCTTTGTGACCTAGTATGTGGTCAATTTTAGAGAAAGTTCCATGAGGTGCTGAGAAGAAAATATATTTTTTTTGTGTTTGGGTGAAATGTTCTGTAGATGTCTTTTAGGTCCATTAGATTCATAACACTTCTTAGCTCCATTATTCTTTGTTTAGTTATTGTCTAAACGATCTGTCCTTTGGAAAGAGTGGGGTATTGAAGTCTCCGATTATTAATGTGTGAGGTTCAATGTGTGATTTAAGCTTTAGTAATGTTTCTTTTACAAATGTGGGTGCCTTTGCATTTGGGGCCTAGATGTTAAGAATTGAAATGTTATCTTGGTGGGTTTTTTTTCTTTAATGAGTATGAAATGTCCTTTTCCATCTCTTTTAATTAATTTTGGTTTGAAGTCTATTTTGTTGGATATTAGGAAAGCTACATCAGCTTGCTTCTTGAGTCCATTTGCTTGGAAAATCTTTTCCCAATCCTTTACTCTGAGGTAATGTCTATATTTGACAATGAGGTGTATTTCTTATATGCAGCAGAATGATGGATCCTGTTTTTGTATCTATTCCATTAGCCTGTGTCTTTTTATTAGGGGAATTGAGTCCATTGATATTGAGAGATATTAATGACCAGTGATTGTTAATTCTTGTTATTTTGTTGGTGGTAGTGTGTGTGTGTGTGTGTGTGTGTGTGTGTGTGTGTGTGTGTTTCTCTTCTTTGGGTTCTTCTGGTGTGAGATTTATTGCCTGTGTTTCTGTCAGTGTAGTTAACTTCCTTGGACTGGAGTTTTCCTTCTAGTACCTTCTTTTGGGCTGCATTTGTAGATAGATATTGTTTAAATTTGACTTTGTCCTGAAATATCTTATTTTCTCCATCTATAATGATTGCCAGTTTTGCTGGGCATAGTCATCTGGGCTGGCATCTGTGGTCTCTTAGAGTCTGCAAGACATCTGTCTAGACCTTTAAAAAACACAAGAATGTGCATTATGACTCATAATAAGTAACAAAAGTACAGTTATGAAGTAGCAATGAAAATAATTTTATGGTTGGAGGTCACCACAACATGAGGAACTGTGTTAAAGGGTTGTAGCATTAGGAAGGTTGAGAACCACTGTTAACTGGATATGTGACCCACACTTGTAATCCCAGCCCTCAGGAGTCTAAGGTAAGCAGGAGGATCAGGTTCCAAAGCTAGCCTGGCTGTACATACTAAGATTCTGTTTCAAAAGAAACTATTTTCTCATAGTTTGCTAAGATAGTTTTGTGCTTGCTATGAAGGGAAGCAATAAAAAGAATTAATGCATCTTGCAATCAGAAGATCTGAAGTTGGTTTTGTTTGAGATGGAGTCATATGTAGTCCAGATTGGCTTCAGGCTCTCAGGTCTGCCTCAGTTGCCCAGATGCTAGGAAAGCAGGTGTGTACCACCACATCAGAAAAACCCACGTGGTTTAGAGGAATTTCACTACAGAATAACAAATTATATTTGACAAAATATCCAATTGCAATATTTTGTTGAAATACATATTTGGTGTTTGGCTTCTGAAATTACTTTGGTTTAATGCTAAATATAAGATTAAATTAAATTAGCTAACTGTACTAGTTTTAATAGCTGCTTTTTAAAAATTTATCTACTTTACTTTATATATGAATGCTTTGCCTGCATGTATGTCTGTGCACCATGTGAGTTCATGCCTGGTGCCCCAGAGATAAGTAGACATCAGGTTTGGAATTGATGTTTTGGATGGTTGTAAGTCACCATATGGGTACTGGGAACATAACCTGAGTCCTCTACAAGAACAGCAAGCCACTGAGCCATCTGTCCAGTCCCTATTATTGGTGAAATTATTAAGGCCACTCCAGGTAGTTAAAAGGGAGGTTTATTTAGTGGTGTAACTTACAAATGAAGGGATAGGTAGATTGCAGGGTCTGGGAAAGACATAGCACAGTCCGGCGGTGTTCTCTGGAGAACTCTGCTCGGTCTACCTCCAGCGTCCAGGGTCCAGGAATCAAGAGAGATGGCGCATCTGGATCTTGGATCTTCAGGGTCCCCTCTTGGCCCTGCCTTGTAGGCATGACAGTTACTGAAGCCTCAATGGGGGTTGAAACTTCCAGATCAAGGTTGGAATGGCTACCCACTACATCTCCCCCTTTTGTCTAAATAAGAAGGTTCTAACCCAATACAAGACTATATATAAGGAAAGGTTATCAAATATTGTCCAGGGGTAAAGAGGGTTAATGACCTAGATAAGATGGAACTATAACCAATGCGAACAATATTAAGCAAGAAACACATACTAAAATCCAGAGAAGTCTAGAGCTTAGGTAAATGCCCTGATTTATTTGCATCAGTATAGAATGTGAGGACTCCAGAAATTGGCTTTTGTCATACAATGTGAAGAAGGACCCATTCAGTCTTATTTATGAATTTTATTCTCTTGCTTTTGGGATAGTGGTTGTTAATCTCTCCCAAAAAGTTACTGTAGGCTCTCTGCCAGTATTAATTATCTTTCCATAGTAATGAAATTTCCTCATTAGTTAAAGGTACTACAATTTCTGCTGGGTCCATTCCTGTCAACTGGCGAAGTCTTAATTTACCTTTTTGAATCAAATCAGAGATCTTTTCTATATAAGTCTTTAATTTCTTATTTGGTTTACGTGGTAGAAATATCCATTCCAATATAATATTTTCCCTCTCCATCAAAATACCTGTTGGGGAATGTCTGGAGGGGAATATGACAAGAATGCATTTAAGTTCTGGATCCACACGATCCACATGTGCTTCTCGAATTGTCTTTTCTACTAGAGCCAATTCCTTCTCAGCTTCGGCTGATAATTCTCTTGGACTGTTTAATTCTTTGTCCCCTTCTGGAGTATTAGCCAAATTTTGTAGTCCATCTTGGGGTATTCCAATGATACCCAGTAAGTTGGAAATAATTCCTAACAACTTTTGAAAATCATTAAGAGTCTTCAATCGATCTCTCCTTAGTTGTACCTTTTGGGGTCTAATTTTTTGTAGCTCTATCTTATATCCTATGTAATTAATAGAATCTCCTCTTTGTATTTTTTTAGGAGCAATTTGTAGTCCTCAGTGAGGCAAAACTTTTTTTACTTCTTCAAACATGGTTTCTAATGTGTCTAACTTTGGATCAGCTAATAGGATATCATCCATATAGTGATAAATTATGGATTGTGGAAACTTTACATGAATTATCTCCAATGGTTTTTGTACAAAGTATTGTCACAAGGTAGGGCTGTTTAACATTTCCTGTGGGAGGACCTTCCATTGATATCTCTTGACTGGCTAAGAATTTTATAATTAGTTACTGTGAAGGCAAATTTTTCTCTATCATTTTCTTGTAAGGGTATGGTAAAGAAACAGTCTTTTAAGTCAATAACTTAATAGGCCATTCTTTGGGTAGCAGAGAGGGCAAGGGCATCCCAGTCTGTAGGGAGCCCATCGGCTGAATTACTTTATTAGTAGCTCTCAGATCTGTCAGCATTCTCCAATTACTAGACTTTTTTTTTTAATAACAAATACAGGAGAATTCCAAGGGCTGGTAGATTCTTTACTGTGTTGAGCATTTAACTGCTCTTGAACCAGCTGTTCTAAAGCTTGTAACTTCTCTTTTGTCAAAGGCCATTGTCCAACCAAGACAGGTTTATTAGTTAGGTATTTTAAAGGTAAGGCAGTTGGTACTTCTGAGAGTTCAACAGCAGTTGTGCTCTATTTGTGTACAGCCTGAATGGTTGGTGACTGTTTTTTATAGCATGTTATGATATTATTCCTAGAAACATGCATTGATCTGTATTCCTTTTCTGAGAGTATAGGAATTTTAATCTGGGTATTCCACTGTTGTAACAGATCTCGGCCCCAAAGATTTACTGCTACATTTGCTACATATGGCTTCAGTCTTCCTCTCTGTCCTTCTGGCCCTATGCATTCAACCCATCTCGAACTCTGTTTTACCTGAGATAGGGTGCTAATCCCTAAAAGTTGGACATCTACCTCTTGAAGAGGTCAATTTGGATGCCATGATTTTGGTGTAATTATAGTCACATCCACACCTATGTCTACCAGGCCCTCCAGAACCAGGTCATTAATTCGAATTCTAAGCTTTGGTCTTTGTTCATTTATGGAAGTCTGCCAAAATATTTGTTTTATTGTGTTCTTTGTAAACTGTGATTCATCTATCAGAGCTGTTTTATCATCCATTGCAGTATAGGTTTTTACATTAGACATTGGTTTATTCAGTTGTCCTGGAGAGGATTTTCTTCCACAGTGGCTGGGAATGTTCATACTACGTTTAATTTGGGGGCCTGCAAGAGGCCCCCTGAGGCGTTTCCCACCAGTAAAGGGTTGCCTCGTATATCTATTTTTGATCTGCACTCACTGGTCCAATGTCGGCCTTTGCCACATCTTCTACATAATCCAGGAGGTGGTTGGGGTCTCCTGTTTAGGCTATTCCTAGAAGGAGTATTACTTCTAGGAGTACCCCATGTACAGTTTTTACTTATATGACCTGGTGTACCACATTTAAAACATTTGGTACCATGGTGCCTTCTTTCACATCTGGGATTTGTCTCTCCTATCCAAGCCTCATTACTGTAGTTAAGAGACTCAACACCATTAGTATACTGAATCCATTCTTCCAAAGGAGCTGATCTGATCTTTAATGGTGTAAGTATTCTTCTGCATTGTGCATTAGCATTGTTGAATGACAAGGACTCAGTTAATACTTTTCTTAATTCTTTTTTTTTTTTTAAGATTTGTTTATTTATTATGTATACAGTATTCTGTCTGAATGTATCCCTGCAGGCCAGAAGAGGGAGCCAGATCTCATTACAGATTGTTGTGAGCCACCATGTGGTTGCTGGGAATTGAACTCAGGACCTTTGGAAGAACAGCCCACACTCTTAACCTCTGAGCCATCTCTCCAGCCCACTTTTCTTAATTCTTTATCTGACACAGCTTTTGTTATAGCTGTGTTCAGCCTTTGTAAAAAATCAGTGAAGGGTTCGTGTGGTCCCTGAAATATCTTTGTGTATACCTCAGTTGGTTTTCCAGGTTATGGAATTTTTTCCCCAAGCATTTAGAGCTGCTGTACGGCATAGGGATATTGTATGCTCATCACAAGTGGCTTGTACATTCCTGTCAGCGAAACATCCCTCACCAAGTATTTGATCTTGGGAGATCACAAAACCTCTGAGTTTACCTTGTTGTTCTAAATTTTTTGTCTCTTCTCTCAACCAGCTTTTCCATTGTAACTGATGGCTATATTCTAGAACAGCTGAAATGAACTGATGCCAGTCATCTGGAATGATTCTATGTGAGGTAGACCAGGAATTTAACATCAGTCTTACATATGTGGAGTGTATCCCATACGTAACTACTGCTTCTTTTATATTTTTAAAGTCCCTTGTTGAAATTGGTTGTAATGTATATGTATTATATGGCTTGGGGTATGTGTCATCTGCTGGCTTCTCATGGATGATAACAGGATAAACCATTGTATGAGAGCCATTTGGAGATGTTACAACCTCTATGGTCTTGCCCTTCTGCTTATTAGGTCCCTTGTCATGTTCACTGAGAGTTTCTTCCAGGGATTGCAAATGAGCAAGGGTCTGTTCTAGGGTCTGTTCTAGGGAGTAAACCTCCTCTCTTGCAAGGGACTCCAGATTTCTCATGGAATCATGGAAGTTTTTATGTTCTTCAGAAACACATGATTCCATGGACCTTATCTTATCAATTGATGATAATCTTTCTTCCTTATATAGTGTCTGGAGAGTTAGTGTTCTATCCATTAAATATTCACGTTTATTATCAATAAGATCAATTTTGGGTACAAGCCTGTTTTGTAAATCCTGATTAGCAGATTCCAAAAAGAGAATCTTTTTTTGTAAGCCTTCATTGTTATCTTTTAAAGCCTGTATCAGTCCCAGTAATGACTCATCCTTGCTATTATTATTAAACCAGTATTTGAACACTGTGTGAATTATTACGATGAATGCCAAAATGGTACAGGCCAGATATGCCTTAGGAAGGTTGCATATTTCCAGGAAAATGTCATTCATCATACAGGCAAAAAGGTTTTTAAATTCTTGTGGGGTAATGTTGTCGGCCATATTACAAGAATTACTTAAAATTTTTTAGTCAATTTTAAGGTGTAAAATTATCAAGTACTTTTACTTGAAATAATATAATTATAATATAATATAATAATATAATTACTTGAAATAATAATAATTATCAAGTACTTTTACTTGAAAAAGTATTTACTTGAAATACTTTTACTTGTTTGCCTAGCTTACCTTTCCGTGGTTTTGGGGGGTGTAGTAGCACTTTTCAGCCAGCAGGAGGCATTGGTACAGCTACAAAGCAGGGCCTGCTGGCGACCTTGGCAGTTGAAGGCAGGAGCCAAGATGGTGGGGAGCCGGCACTCAGGGAGGAGGGGAACGCCTCACTCACAGCGGTTTTTCGCTGGTTTGGGGGCTAAGCTAGGGAACTGAGACCAGACTAGCTGCTCCCTTTTTCGGGAAAGGAACCGTGTAGGCATTCCCTGGTTATATGGAACCTTGCAGGCGGATTTAGGTACCCGCCAGTCGGGGAGGAGGCTGAGGGTGGGAGTCACCCAGGCCTTTGGAATTTGCCCCATGTGAGTGCCAGATATTGGTGAAATTATTAAGGCCACTCCACGTAGTTAAAAGGGAGGTTTATTTAGTGGCGTAACTTACAAGTGAATGGACAGGTAGGTCGCAGGGTCTGGGAAAGGTGTAGTGCAGTCAGGCGGTGTTCTCTGGAGAACTCTGCTCCATCTACCTCCAGCGTCCAGGGTCCAGGAACCAAGAGAGACGGTGCATCCAGATCTCGGATCTTCAGGGTCCCCTCTTGGCCCTGCCTTGTAGGTGTGACAGTTACCGAAGCCTCAATGGGGGTTGGAACTTCCAGATCAAGGTTGGAATGGCTACCCACTACACCTATCTGCTGCTTTTTTTTTTTTTTAAATACTATATATTTTCCCAATGAAGAGTTTCATTATGTCATTTTCACTGACATATACAAGCTACTTCAGTCGTTCATATCCATCACCTCCTGTCCTTTTCTCACTGGTCCATCCTCAAATAATCTCCTTCTACTTCATGTCTTTTTTTAAAAAAAAAAAATCTAGATGCCACATATAGAGAAAATGTTACTGTTTTGTCAAATATCTTTAGTTCCATCCATTTTATTGCAAATGATGAAGTTTTATTCTTTACCCACATTTTGTGTGTTTTTTGTTGAGGACCTAGGCTGATTCCACAAGTTGGTTCTTGTTTATTCTTTGGATGTTTAATTTTTTGAATTCTTTATATACTCTATAGAGTTTCAGATCTTACATAGAAGGTCTTTGACACTTTTTTGTTTTGTTTTTCAAGACAGGGTTTCTCTGTGTATCCCTGGCTGTCCTGGAACTCTGTAGATCAGGCTGACCTCGAACTCACAGAGATCCACTTCCCCTGCCCCCTCAATGCCGGTGCCTGGCCACCTTTGGCACATATTGAGATGATTTTTTATAGCATGAGAGACAAGGATATCATCATCTTCTATATGTGGATATTCGGTTTTCTCAGCATTTAAGAGACTCTACTCCAATGTATGTTCTGGCACCATTCTGGTTGTTTTGTTTGTTTGTCAGCTTGACACAAGCTGTAGTCATCTGAGAAGAGAGAACTTCAATTGAGAAAATGCTCCCATCAGATTGGCCTGTAGGCAAGTCCGCAGAGCATTTTCTTTATTGATGGTTGACGTGGAGCTTGCTGGAGGTGGCGCCACCCCTGGACGGGTAGTCCTGGTTTATATAAGAGGGCTTTTAATCTTCACAATATTAATTCCGCCAATCTAAGAGATGTCTTAGATTTCTTGCTTCCATGTTTTTAGGCTTTCATGGTACAGTTTTTTCAACTCCTTATTAGTTAAATTTATTTTTAGGGTTTTTGTTTGTTATGTTGGTTGGTTGGTGGTTTGCTTGCTTTTTATGAGGGGGTGTTTTGTCTGTGTATGGGGGACTATTGTGAGTGAGTATTCTTGTCATTTCTATCTCAGCATGTTAATATTGGTGTATAGAAAAGCAATGATTTTTGTGTATTGGTTTGTATCTTGTTGTTTTGTGTTTTGCTTTTCATTACTGCTGAAGCCTAGGGCCTCACTCCCACCAGGCAAGCACTCCCCGACTTAACTCTTCCTGTTAGAACCCTGAGGATCTTTGTGTACAGGAGCACATTGTCCACAAATGCAGGTACCTGGGCTTCTGCTATCCAGTCTTCTCTTGCCTGATTAACTTGTTTGTATTTTAAATTGTTAAAAAGTCAGATTTTACCAGTACTTGGGAGGGAGAGGCAGGAGGATCTCTGTGAGTTCCAGCTAGACTGTTCTATGCAATGAATTCTAGAATAGCCAAGAAAGGTGGGGGAGGAAGGAAGGAAGGAAGAAAGGAAGGAAGGAAGGAAGGAAGGAAGGAAGGAAGGAAGGAAGGAAG
>CABHPP010134641.1:53408-66251 GCA_902168425.1 Peromyscus attwateri
GAGCTACTTAGGACAAGAGCTCTGCCCTGAAGGTGTCCCGGACACCTGTAGCTGTTTGGCACAGCTGTGATGGCAGAACTGGAGACAGTTCAGCCCTAAAGGGCGAGGTATCCTGGACACCTCAGAACTACTTAGGACAAGAGCTCTGCCCTGAAGGTGTCCCGGACACCTGGAGCTGTTTAGCACAGCTCTGATGGCTGAGACTGCAAAGAAACAGCCCAACCTTGGAAAGGAAGGTTTTCTGACTTCTCGGGAGAGTCAGGCCTGAAACTGCTTCAGCAAGGATGGGTATCCTGACTCTTCGGGAAAGCCAGGATATACCTGGTATGATGGTATGATGGGGGATGGTTTCCCCACAGGACACAGCAATCCTGCTCCTCTCCTGGAGAGCCACTCTCTGGCTCAGTGTTACCAGCTCTTTCTCGCTCAGTCCACTATGGGACGTCCCAGCAAGGCTCTTCTGTACAGCTCCCCCTTGCTCAGTCCACTATGGGATGTCCCAGCAAGGCTCTTCTACTCAGCTCCCAGTGAAGGTCTTCACCCAATACTCTTTTGAGAAAGAGGTTTATTTGGGAAGGAGGAGTCCAGGAGAGTAACTGCCTCTACCAGGGTGGAGAGAACAGTTCACAACTGACCGGGCAGGGTGGTTTATATAGGATGTCTAGGGGGTGGAGTCAACTGTGATTGGTTAGTTCATTTTCTGCCCAGGGATTGGCCAGTTTTGTGAACAAGGGGCAGAGATGGCCCTGATTTCAGTGCCAAACTGTGTTTCTTTCACTGGCCTTTCTTGGCTTTTTGACACTACCTCTAAGGCCAGGGCACATTTCTTTCACTGACTCTGATTCTAGGGGCCAAGAGTGTTATTTTGGTACTAGTCTCAGAGTCAGGGCATATTTCCTGGGTTCTGGGTTTGGGGATAAAGTGTTCACTTCTCTGGCTCAGGTCCCAAACACAGGCTGTGTTTCTTTCCCTGGTCCTGAGCCCTAGGTCCAGGATTCTGCTGTCCTGTTCTGTGATTGGTTGTTTTCACAAGTCAGTTGGACAGGGGCAGAGATGGCTCTGATCTGAGCTAAACTGTGTTTCTCTCACTGGCTTTATCTGAGCCATCCTTCCCTAATTCTGGGCTCCAGGGTCAGGTTGGGTTTCTCTAACCAGCCCCTTTTCCCTACACTTCTTATTCAAAAATTAAATGATTTGCCACATAGATTGCAAAGTAGTGGGAAACATTATTCAAAAGCAAAGCAGAGGCTGGAGAGATGGCTCAGTGGTTAAGGGCACTGTCTGCTTTTCCTGAAGACCCAGGTTCAATTCCTAGCATCCATATGGCAGCTCACAACTGTAACTCTAGATCTAGGGGACCTGAGGCCTTTCTTTCTGGCCTCCTCAGGGATCAGGCATGCACATGGTACACAGACATGCAGGCAGGCAGCACACCATGGACATAAAATGTTAATTTTTTAAGCAGAGCAGTAAATACCACAGAAAGAACTAGGCTGCTGCAGCAGGTCATGTGAGTGAGAAAGAACTCAGGGGCACATTTATTGTTTGAGGTTGCTTTTTATAGAAATAAAGGAAAACAGGGATGATTATTAGGGGGTAGTTGAGCGCTTCTCAATTTTAAATGATAGATTAGGTAATATAATCATTTTCTACTGAACATGTCCCTTCCCATAATGCATCCATTTCAATCATGAGTACACACAAGTATGCATAGCATAACACAGTAAATAAGGAAGTCCCCCAAATGTGCTCTTGAGGATGTAGATTTGCTTTATGGTGTATGTTCTGGTGGAAGCTCCACCTCAACTCCCCTCCCTCTTTCTTTCTCCACAACCCCCCACTCAAAGCATTTAGAGACCCACAGAGGTTTCCTAGTGAGAACTTACTCAAGGTATCTGAGCTTTCTCTACCCAGCAGGGCTGCATAAGGAGATAATTTGACCAGGGCCATGGTTACCAGGTGTTTGGAAGGGTCTACACTTGGCTGTGTGGTGTGCTTTGACCTAGCAAGGGGGAGGTCCTTTGCCCCGCCCTTTGGCATTGTTATAAAAAGTGATTAGCTTTCCTGTGTTTCTCCTCTCTGCCATCTTTCTATCTACAAGTTTCTTATCCCTCTCTCCTCCTCATAGGAACCCTTGAAAAGGTGGGAGCTGGCCTCCCACAGATAGTGCCCTGAACAGGGACCTTCACAGATGGTGCTAGAACTAGGGGTTTACTTGGGTGCAGAGGAAGAAAGTGAGAGTAGAAAAGACCTCAGGAAGCAGCTGGACATGTCCAGTTTTGTATCAATGTTAAGGCAGTAGTATTTAATTCTTTGGGAGCAAAAACTGTATATAGAAAAGTTAGTAAGTATCTCTCTGTGTCTAGGTTTCTCTACTTCTCTCTCTATTTCTATCTATTAAATTAGAAAAAAAAATACGGTTTAGGTATAGGAATATTGTGTAGGAAGAAACTTAGGGTAAGAGTAAAATGTCCCTAGTGCCGGATTTGAAAACAGCATCCAGGAACAAGCAGCCACTGTGGACTTAGCAGTCTGAGAAAGAAAATCTGATATGGGGCAGGGAAATAGCAAGCAGATGTTTGTATATTCACTTGTAGAAAGTTTGAAAACTAGGGGAGTTAAGGTAGAACAGGAACAAGTACAGATGTTTTTGAAGTTCATAGAGGAGCTGTGTCCTTAGTTCTCTGACTATGGGACTCTGGATGCAGACTCCTGGGGGAGAACCGGAGTCAAAATGCAAAAATAATATGAGAAACATGGGCTGGAAAATATTCCCGTGGAAGCTTTTGGCCTGTTGGCATTAATTCAGGACAGCTTAGATCTAAATCCTGAACAGCAGGAGGGAATTTTCCCTGAGGTGGATATGGGCAGAACAATCCCCTCTCCTCTGCTGGAACTGCTGCTAGATGAGAAGACTTTGACAACATTGTTCAATCAGGGTCAGTTCTCTCTTGGCCATGAACCCAAGTTTAAGAAACAGAAGTCTTGAGACCAGACCCAAGCATTCTGCCTGAGGCCAGCCCGGGGTCCAGCTGCTGATCGTTCGAAGCCCAACAACTTGGAGGCATTGATGAGATTGGCCTACTGATCAACCTGTTCAACTGAGATCCATTCAGGAGAGGTCTCAGAAGCCTGCAGTCTGAGGAAGCAAGATCAGCTGAGGAGCTGATGAGCTAGCAGAGTGCAACCTGAGAACACAAGAGAAGGAGCTGTCCAGTCACTGATCAGTTCACTGGAGTCATAAGCCCACCCTACACTGACTGGGAACTGGTAAAGGCCCCATCTCCAGACCATCAGACCAGGTCTCTAGCCCCTAGGCCCTTGGGGCACATTCTGTGCCCCTCTCCCCAGCCACTTTTAGCCCAGGGACGAGGCAGCTGCCTTTCCCTGTGCCCTCACCAAGAAAACCAGCCCCTGCAACCCCAACGACCACCAGAGTCATAATCCCACCCTGCACTGACTGGGAACAACCATTGGAATCCCAGGGACTGGACAGCGGCCTCTTTCCCTGTCCCGTCACCAAGAAAACCAGCCCCTTCGACCCCAAACACCCACCAGAGCCATAAGCCCACCCTGTACCAATTGGGAACAGCTGCTCCTTGAGACAGAACGCACTAACACCAATTGGACCAAGCTGCTCCTGAAGAAACAGAGCCCATCAGGACTGATTTGACCAAGAACTCCCAGTGGACCAAGACTACCAATTGGAACAAGAGAGACACCCTCAGACACAGACACTGCCTGCACTGAGCAGAGGAAGAGATGAGTAGACGCTAGTCTTTTTTGTTATGACTATGAGACATGTCGGCTCCTGGCAGTACCAATCTACTTCAGAGAGAATATGGGCATTGAAGAAACTGCATATGGAGTTAACTTTCATTGTGGCAAAAGTTAGCCACTGGACAACAAAGTATCCTCGAATCAACTGCTGACAAACAGGACAGACAGGACATGAAACAAAGGACTACCGATTCTTGCCAAGACAAGTGTGGTTGTGGCTTTAACAACAGGCATCCTCTGAGGCTAGGATAATATGGCACCATCCCTGAAGTGGCCTTCACAATCCAGAAAAGGTACAGTGCCCTTTTCTTCGAAGGCAGCTGAACAGGCAGTGGACTGATGACTTCTGATGTGCAGTGGAACAGCAGCTGAAACAGTTATTCTTGAAGAGTAACTAAGCTCACGCCTCTCAATAGTAGACTGGCATTTAATAGAAGGATATGGAGAAAAACGGGATGCTGAGATGAAGCCACACACACACATAGCCAAGAAAAATGGACAGCTGAATTCAAAAAACATCAACAATTTCCAGAATTTAAAATCCTGAATCATGGCATGACACTAGTGGAATTCAGGTGTTTCTGGTACATGGACTGCTCTCACCAAATGTGAGGTCGAACTATTGACCTTGTGTACATCCTACTTCACAAATGAGTCTGTCAGATACGCTAAGCCTATAGGCTGAAGATGATGCCCCAACGCTGTGGAGAAACCTTGGGTGACTGTCCAGGCAGCTGGCTGTTTCTGTCAACTCACATTTTTTTTTGGAAGCTGCTTGCGTGCACTTCCTGTTTTTATTTTTATTAGGTAATATTATTTCCTTCTTGGGTCTCTGAGGGAGTTGAAGATTAGTTAGTTATAGTTATAGTTTTCCTTGTTAAGAATTTCAGAAAAGAAACTCACTAAAGAGTAAGTGTATAAATTTGAAAGACGTTATAAGATAGTTCTGTTAGTAATATAAGTTAGGATAGAAAGTGAATTAGGTACATTTTGGACTTACCAAAATAGGATAGACAATGGAATTATTTTCTCTGAATTTATCAAATACAAATGGACTAGACATTTTTTAGATATTTATTGCTTGTATATATTGTATAGAGTTATTGTACTTTTGTATATAGTTTTTCTTATATTAGTTATAACCTTTTTCCTTTTTTATTAAAATAGAAAAGGAGAAATATGGTGATATTTTATTTGTGCTGAAATATGATTTTATTTGTATGTTAATAAATAAAGTTGCCTGGGGGTCAGAGCTAATAGCAAGCCATAACAGAAGCTGGGTGGTGGTGGTGCACGCCTTTAATCCTAACACTTGGGAGGCAGAGCAAGGCAGATCTCTGTGTGTTCAAGGATACAGCCAGCATGGAGACACACGCCTTTAATCTCAATACCAACCATAGAAGACCTGGAGGTCTGTACAGACAGGCAGTGACAAGGAGGTCATATGGTTGGGTTTACAACCAATGAGAAGGCAGAACAGAAAGTCAATAAAAAGGACAAACACACAGGAAGTAGGTCTCTTGTGGAGAGGAAGGACAGCAGCAGCAGTGAAGGGTAAGGTTTTTAGCTCTTAGCTATTGCTCTGACCTCTTGGGCTTTCATTTCTGCATTGGCTCTGTGTTTCTTATTTAATAAGACGGTTACATCTACACTTTTCTTTTCAAAAATTTAAAAATAGTTCCACGGTTATTAAGACAATTTTATCATGTGTTATTTTAAATATTGTCTTTTTTTTTCTTCCTTTTTTGGTTTTTCAAGACAGGATTTATCTGTGTAACCCTGGCTGTCCTAGAACTTACTGTGTAGACCATGCTGGCCTTGAACTCAGAGAGATCCACCTGCCTCTGCCTCCTAAGTACAGGGATCAAAGGGATGTGCCACCACTCCCAGGTGAGCAGGTCTTTTTGTTCAGCATTTAACATGTAGATGTTCAAAAATACAAATGTTGAGTCATACAGCAGCCCACACATCAGTCCTCTGAACTCTACAATTAGCGACTGTTGTGTTTGGCTTGTCACGGCTGAACACTTATGCACCGCTCTCTTCAGCCTTCAATCCAGGTGCTGGCAGGAAGGGGCCAGGGTTCAAAAGAAGTTGCAAACAGCCTAAGAGAATTTTTTCCCGGAAGTGTTCAGCCACTGGAGGGCGTCCAAAGGCTATAAAATGTGGTGAGGATAGTCCATGGCTGACTAGAACTTTCATGATTGTGGAGAGGTCGGAATGTTACAGACCCAGGGTCAGTCATCTTAGGCTATATTCAGCCTCTAAATAGGCACCTCTGTGTATGACCTCATCTCCCAGTTAACTTCCACCAAGCCAGAAGCTAAGAGTGTCATCTGATAGTGTCTCCAGGCAATAGCAGAGGTTGCCTTGCTGTGACCTACCTGCTTCCTGATGCTCCCATCAATGTGCATGAAAATGTTTTGATATATGAATTCTTTTGTTGTTACTATAAAAACCATAAAATTGTTACTTTGTTAAAACATGGAATTGGGGTGGGGTGGGGGTGGAGAGAAGACCCTGGTTAGTAGTGATCTGCTCTTGCAGAGGACCCTAGTTCAGTTCCCAGCACCCACATGGTGACTCACAGCCATTCCTAACTCCAGGTCCAGGGACATGATGTCTTTTTTCATCTGCAAGTATTGTGTACATGTGGTGCACATATGTATACTCAGGCACACAGACACATACACAAAAAAAATAAATATTTCTTAAAACATGGGATTTGAGGTAACCTAAATTTGTCTTCCTGGGCCATAGTCATTTGCATTTTGTTTCAGTGTAAACTCTTTCCTTCTCTTGGGAGTGGGAACTGTCTTTCACATCGATGCCCTCACTTCCTCTTCTTTTTTAATAGTTATTTGATTAAAGAAGAGAGCCCACATCACTGGCATCAAATGAATCTTGCTATCACAAATTCTAATCTAATTATTTGGATCAGAAACTTGGATCAGAAAGCTTAACTAACTCAGGGTGTTATATTTGTGGAAATTAGCTGTTAACATACATTAAATGTTGGGTGTTTCATGAGATGGGGTTTAGGGGTGGTTTATTTTGAATGGGTGGGGCTAGCTCCCTCATATGCAAATGTTCCATTCTGAGTAGTGTATACCAATGTTTGTTAACTTTTCTGCTGCTTTCTGTGAACACAGGGACCAGTTTATCACTGTCCCCAGCACTTATACAGAGCACTGTCCAGTACACCTCAGGCTCAGGACATCCTTACCAAAGTAAGGATCGGATTAAAGGAGAACCACCCTACACGTAATGTCATTGCAATCAAAGCTAAGCAATTAACCTGCTTTCAGCATCGTGGAGCTGAAAATCACTACATAATATGATAGGTAGTGTAGCTAGTTTTCCTGCCTGGCCCACAGTCAGGACAAATCTCTGTCACCTGCCAGTCCCACAGCTACTCAGACCCAACCAAGTAAACACAGAGACTTATATTGCTTACAAACTGTATGGCCGTGGCAGGCTTCTTGCTAACTGTTCTTATATCTTATATTAATCCATTTCTATAAATCTATACCTTGCCACGTGGCTCGTGGCTTACCGGCGGTGTCTTCACATGCCGCTCGTCATGGCGGCGGCTGGCAGTGTCTCCTCACTCAGCTTCCTGTTCTCTCCTTTTTTCCTCTCTGTTAGTCCCGCCTATATTCCTACCTGGCCACTGGCCAATCAGTGTTTTATTTATTGACCAATCAGAGCAACAGATTTGACATACAGACCATCCCACAACAAGGTAGCATTAAATTCAAATAGGAAAATGTAATATAAAACATTAACTCTTCTTTTCAAATACACACACAAATCTTCAGGGCTCTAGTAGGAAGTTTTCTTTTCTGTTCTTGTGCTGGTCTCCTACCATCTTTTTAATAAAATAACTCGGCTGGGGCTGTAGCTTGGAGGCAGAGCATTTACTTTGCACATGCACAATGCTCTGGGTTCAGACCCCAGTATTAAAGGGGGCAGGGCTCAACTGTAAGATGAGAGCAAGAGGAAAAAGGTCATGCTAGATCTCCCTGGGAAGCCGAGTACTTGAAAACCGCTTACACAGTTCTGAAAGCTTCCCTGGCTTGTCAAGGCATCAAGCTGACCCCCAAAGGAGACCCTGCTGCTCATATGGGGAGTGGGTGGTCCACAGAGGAGAATGCAAAATCATTTTTCATATTGTAATTTTAGATTTATTTGTTCCCCTATTACATGTCATCATAACAACCTGTCCAGCTGGAGGTTCTGAGACAGAGAAGAGAAATTCTTTGTCTGTTGTTGAGACAGGATCTCATTATATAGCCCTGGCTAGTTTGGACCTTTGTGTAGACCAGGCTGCCCTTGAACTCAAGGAGATCTGCCTGCCTCTGCCCCACCTCTACCTATGAGCACTGAGATTAAACACTTGTGCCATGTCTTAGTTAGTATTTTTATTGCTATGATAAACACCATGACCATAAAAAATTTAGGGAGAAAGGTGCTTATTTCAGCTTACGGTTCCATAACACAGTCCATCACCAAGGAGAGTCAGGGCAAACACCAAGGCAGGACCTGATGCAGAGGCCATGGAAGGGCTATAAACTGGCTTGCATCCTCTTGGCTTCAGTTCCCTTTTTTACATCACACAGAACCATTTGCCCAGGCAGGGATAGTACCGCTCACAATGGACTGGCCCCACCCACCTCAGTCATTAAACAAGACAATACCCCACCGTCTTGCTCACAGGCCAATCTTATGAAGACATTGTCTCAATTAAGATTCCCTCTTCCCAGCCATATCTAGGTTTGTGTCAAGTTGGCAAAAACCAGCCACCACATGGCACCACTCACAAGAGAGAGATTGTAACTGTAAATCATCTTTGATTTTGTTCTTGAAGTAGATATTTGAGTTTCCCAATGTAGTTCAGTAGTAGAGTACATGCCCATGATACACAAGGCCCTGGGTTCAACTCCAGTCCCAGAAGAATGAAAACAAGAATATTGGAGAAATGTTATGAAATGGTAATTTGTGAGAAAATAACTATCTCCATGTCATAAAATCAGTGTTTTGTTTTCTTTTTGTTTGTTTTGTGTGTTTTGGGGGATTATAACCAGGGCCTTGTGTAGCATGAATCTTAAAAGTTCTTATTAATTAAAACAAACCTGAGGCCAGTTATTGGGGTGAATGCTGGAAGATCAGAGAAGCAGAACAAGCCACAGCTTCCTCAACTCACCAATTCCTCAGCTGATCCTGTTTCCTCAGACTGGAAGCCTCTCAGTCCTCATCCAGAATGAATCTCAGCTGAACTGTGCTGCTCAGAGTCTGAAAGCTTAACCAGCCAAATGCTGCTAGTTTCTGGTCCTCACTGCCTTATATATCTTTCTGCTTTCTGCCATCACTCCCTGGGATTAAAGGCGTGTGTCACCAAGCCTGGCTGTTTCCAGTGTGGCCTTGAACTCACAGAGATCCAGGTGGATTTCTGCCTCTGGAATGCTAGGATTAAAGGCGTGTGCTACCACTGCCTATCCTCTATGTTTAATATTGTGGCTGTCCTGTTCTCTGACCCCAGATAAGTTTAATAGCGTGCACAATATTTTGGGGAACACAATACCACCACATTTCCCCTTTTTTTGTCTAAAATTTAAAAAAACTTATAACTAATACAAGAAAAACTATCCAGTAAGTATATACAATATACACAGTCAAGATTACATTAAGGATGTCTAGTTCATTAACATTTGACAGATTCAGACACAAAACTCCATTAATATATAACAATGTCCAGTCCAGTAACATTTGATAAACTCAAAAAAAAAAATTCATTACTTATCCTATTTAAAACAAGTAGTTTCTTTTTAAAAGTAGATTCTATAATCTCCCTTTTTATCTTATCATATCCATATTCTCTCTTTTTTCTTTTCATAATAGATTCAATAATCTACCTTTTGTCATTTTTATATCTTCCCCCTTTTCTTTTTAGAGTAGATTCAATATCTACCCATTTATCCTATTATTTATCTTTTTTTCTCAGAGTAGAGTCAATGTTCTACCTCATATCTATATTCTCTTCTTTCTTTTTCCTTTTTTTAAACAAAATCTCTGAATCTAATCTCCATGTTCAGCTTTTTTCCTGACCATTAACAATTAACAACTTGTAACCAACCATTGTAAACAATGACAATATCCAAAACTCATTAAATGACCAAAAAACCTCCCATCCCACCTCTTGGGAATGTGGGCATCGTTTTCTTAAAATTACTTCCTGCTTTCTGGGGGTGAAGACATCTTTAGGGAATCCTGAAAAGAAATTTTTTGGGTTAATTGTCAAGTCCTGTATCATTTGTCCAGTCGCTGCATAATGAGAAAGTGCAGGGCTTGTTTCAAGTCCTTCTTCAAGTAATCTGTCAGGCTGGATCATCTCAGCTAGCCATCTCAAAATTGTCCTGAGTAGTTTGCAGTCCAAAGTCAATATTTTGGTGGTGTTAATCAGCTTAATGGCTTTACCATAGTCCGTGTGGAATCATCTTTGTGGGGTCCCGTCATCCTTTTGAAGATTTCAAATTTGCTGTTAGGTGTGGTAATGGTTCCCTGCAGACGTGTGTGTGTGTGTGTGTGTGTGTGTGTGTGTGTGTGCGCGCGCGCGTGCCTCCTCTGTGGTTTGGAGCAATCACAGTCTGATAAATGTCTGTCTCTCGGAACCATGAGTGTTCTTCCCTAGAAGAGAAAATATTCACAGCAATTTCTCCCCACCATTTGTCTTGCCAAACTTTTCCAAACTGACCTTTGCCAATGTTTTCTTGTAACACGATGGTTCTGGCAATTCTTCTCTGAACAAGCAGCAGTAAACTCTTCGTCCCAGGTAGCATCATCACCGCAATCACCAACACGATGAGAAGGAGCCAGCAATGTGGAGCTGCAGCCGCTGCCTCCATGGTCCCACCAACCGTTTGTGGCTAGGCCCGGGCTGAAGCTTCCCCTTAGCAAGCCTCCTAGGCCAGCCTCAAACTCGGGATCCTCCTGCCTCTGCCTCCTTCAGTAAATCCAACCAGTGTGCCACCACAACCGACCAAGTGTAGCTCGGGCCTGAGCTGGGGCCCACAAGGCCACAGGCAAGAGGCTTTTTCGTAAATTCATACCATGAATATTGGGCACCAGTTCTGCTTACCAAAAGTGGCCCACTAGGCACTCGCATTCCACGCCCGGCTCCATGTCAGCGAGCTGGGCTTCTTACCCATTTAAAGTTTGAGAATAGGTTGAGATCATTTCGGCCCCAAGACCTCTAATCATTTGCTTTACTGTATAAAACTGCGTATGAGCGTCGGCATCGGGCGCCTTAACCCGGCGTTTGGTTCATCCTGCAGCCTTGCGCAAACGCCTTATCACTGGCTATCTGTTCCCACTCATATTGATACATTTTTATTTATTGTGTGCATGTATATGCACATGTGTGTAGGTCAGAGGACAGTTTGCTGGAGTTGGTTCTTTCTTTCCACCATGTGGAGCCCTGGACTGGAACTAAGGCACAGTACCAAGAGCCTTTACCCACTGAGCAATATCCCTGGTCCCTCCAAGTCCTTTTGTATTATATATTTTGAGACAGGTCACACTGTGTTCCCATGCTGGCATGCACTTGCTCTGTAGTCCAGGCAGGCCCTGGACTTGCCATCTACATGCCTATGCCCCAAGTAGCTGGGATCACAGGCTTGTACTACCAGCCAGGTGAAAATTCAGATTTCAAAAGTAAGGAAGAAATCCAAGAATTATAATGATGCTGGGTGTATTGGCACAGGATTTTAGCTTTTAATCCCACACTCAGGGAGCAGAGGCAGGCAGATTTCAAAGGCAGCCTGATCTACATAGTGAGAACCTGTCTAAAACAAACAAACAAAATTGTAATACGACCATTAGGGTTATTTGTAAAGAATTTTCACATGACTGTTATGTCTGAACTTTAAGGTTTTTTTTTACAGGTGTGGGTGGGTGCTTGCCATATGTCTGCAGGTGTCCATAGAGGCCAGAAGAGGGTGTTGGAGCACCTGGAGTTGGAATTATAGGTGGTTGTAAATCACCCAATATGGGTACAGGGAACCAAACTCCAATCCTCTGGAAAGCTGCAAGCATTCCTAACCATTGAACCATCCCTCTAGCCCTGAACTTAGGTTTCCATTTCAAGCTAGAACATAAACCCAATCAGCATTTTTCTATATTAATTTCTGAGGATCAAAGAAATGAGCTGTGAGCACTCTAAGGGTAACGGACCAAGTGATGACTGTTACATTAGCTTTCGGTCATTAGCCAGTGTTGGACCTTTATTTCTGAGTGGAGCTTCTGCTGCACGCCACTGCAGAAAGGCTGACAAGCTAGGGCACTCAAGAAGGCTGGAGAGCCAGCAGCCTTTGCTTCTTCTGCCACAGTTCTTGGCTATAAGTAGTAGAACCTAGTTTAAGCTAACATAACCAGTGGAGAATTTGCTGGAAAAGTATCAGCAGATTTCCAGTAGGCTGGAGAATGATGCCAATGCCTAGAAACTGGCAAACACCCAGAACTCTCCAAAGAGCAGGAATCTGAGCCATGGCCTGAGAAAGATGAGTGTGTACCTGTTGTTTCAGCTTCTCTCTCAATCCTTCCAGACTGATACTTCTCAACAAATTCTTCAAAGACAGCCTGGTTGTCTGCAGTCTTTGGTAATCTTTGCATCTGAATGAATCTCCACCTCACAAGCATTGCAGGTCATTGAAGCCTCTTTTCAAGACCCCAGCACTAAATTCATATTTAATGTCATTTATTAAGTTGTTCATGGAGCATTCTTTAAAGAAAAGGTGTGTAGAGCCTAGTGGTGATGATGCACACCTTTAATCCCAGCACTTGGGAGGCAGAGGCAGGCAGATCTCTGAGTTTGAGGCCAGCCTGGTCTACAGAATGAGTTCCAGGACAGCCAGGGCTACACAGAGAAACTCTGTCTCGAAAACAAAACAAAACAAAACAAAAAACCAAAAAAACCCAAGAAAGAAGGAAAGAAAGAGAAAGAAAGAAAGAAAGAAAGAAAGAAAGAAAGAAAGAAAGAAAGAAAGAAAGAAAGAAAGAAAGAAA
>CABHPP010134642.1:0-33620 GCA_902168425.1 Peromyscus attwateri
CAGGTACCAGATGTGCACATAAGCAAGTCTCCTCAACAAACCTACACGAGGCTCTTAGCTTGGGCTTCCCAGGCCTCATCTATTATTTTCACTGCATCTTCCAACTAACTGCACTGTCTTAAGTCTCTATCTAAGAGACCCCACTAGTCCTCTGGGTCATGGATTAGTTTTCTCTCAGTGGACAGCTTGGCCCCTTTAGGTTTGGAATTCCTTTTTCTTGGCTTTGAGATTCAAAGCTTCAGGACCTTAAGCAAAAGGAGTCTTTCCATTTCCCTTTCAGCCACCTTGGTTTACGAGGGCCTGGTTTTGTATAATCTGGTCTTCCAGTTTGCCAAGGAAAAACATGCAAACTACACAGTGTTCCTTGCCACCTACACATAGTTTTCTTAATTTTTACATTTATTTATTTACTTGCTTATGTGCATGGATGCATGGATGTTTGTGTGTGTGTGTGTGTGTGTGTGTGTGTGTGTATTAGTGAGCATGTGTGTACTATGATACACATGTGGAAATCAGAGGATAACTTGTTTCTCTCCTTCCACCACGTAAGTTCCAAGGATCAAACTTAGGTCATTAGGCTGGACAAGTGTCCATACCTGTTGAGCAATCCTACCAGCCCCAAATTTTAAGTATGAGTATAAAAATCTCACCCTAGGATGACCTCTAGAAATCAATGTTGTAAGAAAAAAAGCCAGTTTGTTTTCAGGAACTTGAAATCTAGTTTGGCCCAACCATACAGAATTCATACATACTTGAATCTTTTGACATAATTACTACTTGCTCTTCAATACAATTGTACACTTCTAATGGATGATTAAATTTCAGCATTACAAAAAAATGGATTCACTTGTAGTATTTCTTATGTCAAAGAATGGAGTAGACTTTCAGATTTAGAATTTGGAAATTTTATAAACAATTGCCTGGGTCCAGCTTCTTCTTTTAGCATTTGGGGTGCCTAAGATTCAGGAGTACAAAAAAGATCCGACAGCCATTGACTAGCAGAGCTACTTTGCAAAATAAAACTTTCTAGAAATAAGGCTTAATTCATTATCGCTATGGTGAGCAAACCCAACCTGAGATGAAATTGTTCGGTGGCAAGCGTAAACTAAGCACGTTTGCCCTATTCATTGTGGGCATTCACACATTGGGCAAAGCTTGCGGTATAGTTCATTGTAAGGGACCACCCTAGCTCCATCAGGGTTTTCAATACTACGGAGACTATTTGCTATAACACAGTTCTTAAAACCTCAGGACAAAATACACGGTTCCCATGCACTCCAGATAAAGGATTGTCAAGCGACCCTCAAAGCAACACTTCCAGATTCCCAAACAAGTGCATGGCACCCAGGCCATTTAATACCCAAAGCCACTGCTTCAGCCTGTGGTTAAATGCTTTAGGATGAGTGACTGTTGCTTGAGCAGGACCTCCCATGCTGAATCATTTAGGAGTGCTTGGTTTTAGACAGTCCTCCATGCTTACATTATGTGACAGCTAAGAACGTGCTTGAATGATGCTAAGATGTTAAGCTTTCTAGACAGATTTGACTACTAAAAACATTTAAAAATTAATGCATATAGGAAAAATTTCTTAGACTATAAGATGAATACTTTTATACACAATGTATAATGTAATGATACTATTACATTACTATAATGTAATGATAGTTTTTCAGTGGTAAGAGATTTGAAAAACATTTTAATATAAAGTCCCGTTTTACAGATCTGGTAGAGAATCTGAACTTTTGTTAAAAGAGACAAATTAACTCAACACCTTCAGATGCTCAACTCCCACACCCTCCCACACCCTCCCACACCCTCCCCCTCACCACCTATGGCAGGTGAGAGAACTGGCCCTGAGGTGATAAGAGTGGGAGAGCTGTCCCTGCCCCTCACCAGCTGCAGTACTTGGGAGAAAGGTCCCTGCACCTTGAGTGAGCAACACAGTAAAGCTGGCCCTGATGGTGTAGGTGTGGGAAAGTCAATTCTGAGGGCATGAAAGCAGGAGAACTGGCCCCGCCCCTTGCTGCTTACTAGCAGGGGCAATGCTGGAGAGCTCACCCTGGTGGTAAAGATGGGGGAGAGCTGTCAGGCTGACCAACCCTGCAACTACGCAGGTCTAGAACCAGGGTTATGAGTTGGCCCACCCCAACATCCACCCCATCTATGTTCTGCTGGAGCACACGAAGGGCCTGGTCTTGCCAACTCAAATTGTAGCATCTCCACAACACAAGGCAACAACAGGATATCCAAGAAGAGTCCCAGTGAGGGCCCAGCATTGATAGTATAGCAGAAACCAGAGGCCTCAAACTAGACCAACAACTCTTTGCAATGAACACTTGCACATAAAGATATATGGATAAAAGACGTTACTGCATGATTCACTGTATCACACTACAGCCTCCATGATGGAATTTTTCCTTTTTTTTTTCCTCTTAAATTTTATTTTATTTTATTTGGGGCAGGGGGAAGGAGGAGGCTGCAAGGGCAGAGGATGGATACAAAGGGATGGGGAAATGAGTAGGATCGAGATGTATGATGTGAAAGACACAAAGAATAAATAAAAAGTAAGTTTAAAAAAGAGACAAATTAACAAATGCATATGGGCTTAACTAACTAACAGAGTAGGTGAAAAGTCGGGACCTTGCTAAAGATGAGAAAAATAAGTAGCAGAATTATAATTTATAAAATGAAGTAGGTTATTTTTTTCACAATATTAAAAGTTATTTTGACCTGTTTTCTGGAGGAAAAAATTTTAATATATTGAAGAAGAAAAAGTTATATTTAGACATAAAAATTGGAAAATCTATAGCTGTATTAATAGTTGATAACAATCTTTTGGTGTTTGGTAAAATCTTTGTTATCTTAGGAAATTCGTCCTCATAGGTAACTGATTAATCTACATATCCATACTATTATTGTATGGCTATCAAAGTACAATAGCTTTGATACGGTATCAAATAATAATCTGTTCCATGTGACAGCTCTCAAAATGGTTTCAATGTTAGTTTAAATATTATGGCTAGAATCTAGCTTGAGTGGTAATTTTCTTCTAATATCCAAAATCCCCTTTTAAATTCTAAGCTAGTAATGCTGCATGTTCATTGCATTATAGAACACTGTGCATTCTAGTTTGCATGAGATAAAGTTTCTGCCCTGGAAAAACGAATGGAGCCAAAATGAGAAGTGATTAGAACCAATCATGGTCAGACTGCTCCACTACATAACAAACACCCCAAGGATAAATTCAAGAACAATGGGAAAGACCTCAATCTAAGGAAAAAACAAAACAAGGCAACCAAGAACAAACTGCTTAAGGAATTTATGGGATTCCTCCTCTTAAAAACTGCAACATGCATTGTAGGAAATAACAGGAAACTTGAGCAGAAAGGACACTACAAGTCACATATTTAAGAGCGGTAATCTCTGGACTGTAGGGTTGCAGTTAATTTTGATTTTGTTATTGCTTAAGCACAATTTCTAAACTTTTATCACAAAAAGAAATATCTTTCTATCTGTCTCTGTCTCTATCTCTGTGTCTCTGTCTCTCTCTGTCTCTCTGTCTCTCTCTCTCTATCACACACACACACACACACACACACACACACACACACACACACACACGAAAAAGCTAAGCTGCTTGTAGGTGGAATATTCTGTCCCACCAGCCAGCTCCCAAATAACAACACAGAAATGTATTAATTATAAATGCTTGGCCAATAACTTATGTTTGTTACTAACTAGCTCTTATAACTTATATTAACCCATATTTTTTATCTATGTACTACCACATGGCTTGGTACATTTTTTTTCAACATGGCATGTTCATCTTTCTTCTCCCTACATCTCCTGGTGACTCCACCCTTCTTTCATCCCCTAGCTCTCTCCCTGTCTGCATGTCCTACCGAACCTCCTCCCGCATAGCTATTGACCATTTAGCTCTTTATTAAACCAATGAGAGCAACACATCTTCACAGTACACAAAAAGATTGTTTCACAACATTTCCCCCTTTTTTGTCTAATTAAAAAGGAGAGTTTTAACCTTAACATAGTAAAACTATATACAACAAAAACAGTTCAAGTAAGAATTACAGTTACAGTATCTAGTCCATTTGTATTTAGCAAATTTAGAGAAAAAACTCTATTATCTGTTTTATATTTGTGAATTTAATGTTTTGTACTAATTTACTTTCTATCCTTAATTTGTATTACAAACCCAAAACTATTTTATTTTTAGATTTCAAACATTTTCTTAGATAAACAATTTAAGCTTTTATGTTTCTCAACTTTACACACTTTACACCTCTTTTGTGAGTTTCTTTTCTGAATTTAGTAACAAGAAAAACATAATTATAACTATCTAGTCTTCAATCACCATCAGAGACCAGAGAAGGATAAAATATTACTTGAGTTAAACAGGAAGTGCAGAGCAAACAACTTCCAAAACTATAGAAATGGTAGAAAGAGCTGGCTGCCTCGACAGTCATCCAACATTCTTCTGTGGCATTGGAGCATCCATTTTCAGCCTACAGGCCTTGAATATCTGATAGACTTTTCTGTGAAGAATAATTTTGAAGGACTGTCCTGCCTTGCCTTGGCAAAGTTCAGCAGTTTCTTTTTTGTGTGTCCTGCTTGTCCAATTTGGATAGCATACTGTCAGCAGTTGAGGCAAGGGCAGATTCTTGCCCAGTGGCTAAATTTTGCCACAAAGAAAGCAAACTCTATACAGAAGTTCCTCAGTGTCCATCATCTCATCTGAAATAGATTTGTGCTGCCAGAAGTAGATGTGTCTCATTGTCATGAAAAACTTTATGTTATTAAAACATCTTAAATGCCATATTCTGTGACCACCTGTCTATCTAAAATATATCTCTGTTTGACCTTGAAAACATACCTAACATAATTACAAGTTTGATTGTAATAGGTGGATAGCTACTAACCTGCATTTCTTTATTACCCTTAATAGTTGTAATAATAACTTTCAAAGACTATAAATTTATATTACATTGTTAAATTAGCTGCATAGGTACAATACGTCAAACAAGAGTAGAAACATATGCACAGTATGTTCTAAAAAAAATAATCTTAAATTTATATCAATGGATAAAAATACCCTAAACAAGAGTATATATACAATATAATAAAAATAAATTTGAATTTGTATCAATATACAAAAATATCTCAAACACGAGTAGAAACATATATACAGTATAACAAAAATAACCTTAAATTTGTGTTAATATACAAAAATCCATGCCAATGTAAAATATTTAAGACTAGTAGTTGCTTTTATAGTTTAAAAGTAGATTCAATAATCTACTCTTGAGGGCTGGAGAGATGGCTCAAGGGTTAAGAGCACTGGCTGCTCTTCCAGAGGTCCTGAGGCCAATTCCCAGCACCCATATGTTGGCTCACACCATCTATAATGGGTTCTGATGCCCTCTTCTGGCATAAAGTCATACATTCATATAGAGTACTCATACATAAAACAAATTAAAAAAATCTATTCTTTTATTCTATCATTTCTATATCCCACCCCCATTTTCTTTTCAGAATGAGATCCCTGAATCTAATCTCTTTTGTTCAGCTTTTTTATTCCTGACCATTATCAATAACAACTTGCAACACCGCCCCCCCCCAAATGATGACAACCCACTATAATCCATCTCTTGGGAATGTGTGTATTTTTTATCTTAGCCATTCTGACAGGCATAAGATGGTACCTCAGAGTCATTTGGTTTGCATTTCCACGATGGCGAAGGATGTTGAACATTTCCTTAAATGTCTTTCAGCCATTTGAGATTCTTCTGTTGAGAATTCTCTGTTTAGCTCTGTAGCCCATTCTTTAATTGGATTATTTGATATTTTTCTGTCTGGTTTCTTGAGTTCTTTATATATTTTAGAGATCAGTCCTCTATCTGACATGGAGTTGGTAAAGACCTTTTCCCATTCTGTAGGCTGCCATTTTGTCTTATTGACAGTGTCCTTCACTTTACAGAAGCTTCTCAGTTTCAAGAGGTCCTATTTATTAATTGTTGCTCTCAGTGTCTGTGCTACTGGTGTTATATTTAGGAAATGGTCTCCCGTGCCAATGCGTTCAAGGCTATTCCCCATTTTCTCTTCTATGAGAGTCAGTGTAACTGGATTTATGTTGAGGTCTTTAATCAATTTGGATTTGAGTTTTGTGCATGGAGATAGATATGGATCTATTTGCATTCTTCTATATGTAGATATCCAGTTATGCCAGCACCATTTGTTGAAGATGCTTTCTTTTTTCCATTGTATAATTTTGGTTTCTTTGTCAAAAATCAGGTTTCATAGGTATGTGGATTAATGTCAGGGTCATCAATTCAATTCCATTGATCAATATGCCTGTTTTATGCCAATACCAAGCTGTTTTTGTTATTATAGCTCTATAGTAGAGCTTGAAGTCAGGAATGGTGATGCCTCTGGAAGTTCCTTTATCGTATAAGATTGTTTTGGCTATCCTGGGTTCTTTTTGTTTTTCCACATGAAGTTGAGTATTGTTCTTTCAAGATCTGTGAAGAATTGAGTTGGGATTTTGATGGGGATTGCATTGAATCTGTAGATTGCTTTTGGTAAAATTGCCATTTTTACTATTTTGATCCTACCTATCCACAATATGGGAGATCTTTCCATTTTCTGATATCTTCTTCAATTTCTTTCTTCAAAGATTTAAAGTTCTTGTCATACAGGTCTTTCACTTGTTTGGTTAGAGTTATCCCAGGGTATTTTATGTTATTTGTTGCTATTGTAAAGGGTGATATTTCTCTGATTTCTTTCTCAGCCCATTTATCATTTCTATATAGGAGGGCTACTGATTTTTTTGAGTTAATCTTGTATCCTGCCACATTGCTGAAGGTGTTTATCAGCTGTAGGAGTTCCCTGGTGGAATATTTTGGGGTCACTTATGTATACTATCATATCATCTGCAAATAGCAAAAGTTTGACTTCTTCCTTTCCAATTTGCATCCCCTTGATCGCCTTTTGTTGTCTTATTGCTCTAGCTAGAACTTCGAGTACTGAATTGAATAGGTATGGAGAGAGTGGACAGCCCTGTCTTGTTCCTGATTTTAATGGAATTGCTGTGAGTTTCTCTCCATTTAATCTGATGTTGGCTGTTGGCTTGTTGTATATTGCCTTTATTATGTTTAGGTATGTTCCTTGTATTCCTGATCTCTCCAGGACCTTTATCGTAAAAGGGTGTTGGATTTTGTCAAAGGCTTTTTTCAGCATCTCATTAGATTGTGTGGTTTTTTTCATTTAGTTTGTTTAGATGGTGGATTGATTACATTGACAGATTTTCATATATTGAACTATCCCTGTATCCCTGGGATGAAGCCTACCTGATCATGATGGATGATGTGTGTGTGTGTGTGTGTGTGTGTGTGTGTGTGTGTGTGTGTTCTTGGATTTGGTTTGCTGGTATTTTATTGAGAATTTTTGCATCAATGTTCATGAGGGAGATTGGTCTGTAATTCTCTTTCCTAGTTTCATCTTTATGTGGTTTGGGTATCAGAGTAACTGTAGCCTCATAAAAAGAGTTTGGCAATGTTCCTTCTGTTTCTATTGTTCAGAACAATTTCAGGAGTATTGGTATTAGCTCTTCTTTGAAATTAGTGTAGAATTCTGTGCTGAAACCATCTGACCCTGGGCTTCTTTTGGTTGGGAGACTTTTGATGACTGCTTCTATTTCCTTAGGGGTTATAGGTCTACTTAAATTGTTTATCTGAACTTGATTTAATTTTGGTATGTAGTACCTATTCAAAAATTATCCATTTCTTTTGCATTTTCCAATTTTGTGGAGTACAGGCTTTCAAAGTATGACCTAATGATTCTCTAGATTTCCTCAGTGTCTGTTATTATATCCTCCTTTTCATTTCTGATTTTGTTAATTTGGATATTCTCTCTCTGCTTTTGGTTAGTTTGGATAAGGGTTTGTCTATCCTGTTGATTTTCTCAAGGAACCAACTCTTTGTTTCATTGATTCTTTGTATTGTTTCTTTGTAACTTTCCTCTTAGCACTGCTTTCATAGTGTCCCATAAGTCTGGGTATGTTGTGCCTTCATTTTTGTTGAATTCTGGGAAGTCTAATTTCTTTCTTTATTTCTTCCTTGACCCATTGATGATTCAGTTGAGCATTGTTCAGTTTCCATGAATTTGCAGGCTTTCTGCATTTTGTGTTGTTGTTGAATTCTACCTTTAAGACATGGTGGTCCAATAAGATACAGAGGGTTATTCCAATTTGTTTGTATCTGTTGAGATTTATTTTGTTACTGACTATGTGGTCAACTTTGAAGAAGGTTCCATGGGATGCTGAGAAGAATGTATATTCTTTTGTGTTTGGGTGAAATGTTCTATAGATGTCTGTTAGGTCCATTTGAGTCATAACATCTATCAGTTCTCTTATTTCTCTGTTAAGTTTCTGTCTGGCAGACCTGTCCATTGGTGAGAGTGGGGTGTTGAAGTCTCCCTCTATTAGTGTGTGGGGTTTGGTGTGTGGTTTGAGCTTCAGTAATGTTTCTTTTACAAACGTAGGTGCCCTTGTATATGGGGCATAACTGTTCAGAATTGAGACTTCCTCTTGGTGGATTTTTCCTGTGAGAAATATGAAATGCCCTTCTTCAACTCTTTTGATTGATTTTAGCTTGAAGTCTATTTTCTTAGATATTAGGATAGCTACACCAGCTTGTTTCTTAGGTCCATTTGATTGGAAAGTTTTTCCCAACCCTTTACTCTGAGGTAGTGTCTGTTTTTGAGGTTGAGGTGTGTTTCTTGTCTGCAGAAGAAGGATGGATCCTGTTTTCATATCCATTCTGTTAGCCAGTGTCTTTTTATAGGCAAATTGAGTCCATTGATATTAAGGTATATTAATGGCCTATGTTTGTTAATTCCTGTTATTTTTGGTGGTAGTGTGTGTGTGTGTGTGTGTGTGTGTGTGTGTGTGTGTGTGTGTGTGTTTCCCTTCTTTGGGATTTGTTGATGTGACGTTTTCTGTTGCCTGTGTTTTGATGGTTGCAGCTAGCTTCCTTGGGTGGGAGTTTTCATTCTAGTAATTTCTGTAGGGCTGGATTTGTGGATATGTAATGTTTAAATCTGGTTTTGTCATGAAATATCTTGTTTTCTCCATCTACAATGATTAAAAGCTTTGCTGGGTATAGTAGTCTGGGCTAGTATCCATGGTTTCTTATTATCTGCAGAACATCTGTCCAGGACCTCCTGGCTTTCATAGTTTCCATTGAGAAGTCAGGTGTAATTCTGATAGGTCTGCCTTTATATGTTTCTTGACCTCTTTCCTTTACTGTTCTTAATATTCTTTCTTTATTCTGTATGCTTAGTGTTTTGACTATTACGTGATGAGAGGACTTTTTTTTTGTAGTCCAGTCTATTTGGTGTTCTGTATGCTTCTTGTATTTTCATAGGCATGTCTTTCTTTAGGTTGAGAAAGTTTTCTTCTATAATTTTGTTGAATATATTTTCTGTGCCTTTAAGCTGGATTTCTTCTCCTTCTTCTATCCCTATTATTCTTAGGTTTGGTCTTTTTATGGTGTCCCAGATTTCCTGCATGTTTTGTGTTAAAAATTTTCTGGATTTATCATTTTCTTTGACTGATGAATCTATTTTCTCTATCACATCCTCAACGCCTGAGATTCTCTCTCCCATTTCTTGTGTTCTGTTGGTTATGCTTGCCTCTGTAGTTTCTGTTTGTTTACTCATATTTTCCTTTTCCTGAATTCCCTCTGTTTGTGTTTTCTTTATTGCCTCTATTTCAATTTTCAAGTCTTTAACTGTTTCCTTTATCTGTTTGATTGTTTCTCTTGGGTTTCTTGACTTCCTTTAAGGGATTTCTTGATTTCCTGGAATTTTTTTGTTTGTCTTTTCCTCCATTTCTTCAAGTGAATTTTTCATTTCCTATTTTAGGGCCTCTATCATCTGCATAAAGTTGTTTTTAAGGTCATTTTCTTCTGGGACATCTGCTTTAGGATGTTCAGGTCTTGCTGTTGTAGGATCACTAGGTTCTGATGGTACCGTACTGCTCTTTATGTTGTTTAATATGTTCTTACACTCCCATCTACCCATTTCTTCCTTTAATCTGAACAAGTGGGGCCCCAGGTCACTCTTCTTCCAATTGGTCCAGGTGGGGTCTCTGGCTCCTGTGGTTGTTGTTCTTCACAATTTGTCCAGGAGGGGCCTTATAGCTCTGGTGGTCACTGTTCCCAACTGGTGCAGAGTGGGCATATGGCTCCAATGGTCACTGGTGTCTCAGGGGATGGTTGGCTTGGTGGGGTGGGGGAGGAAGAGGCAGCTGACTGGTCCCTGGGCTCCAATGGCTGAGGAGAAGGGCATGGAATGTTCCCCTGGGGTCTAGGGATTAGTGACCTGGTCTGCCCAGTCCAGAGATCTGGGCCTTACCTGTTCCCAATTGGTGCAGAGTGGACTTATGGCTCCTGTGATGCCGTGGGGGATCTCAGTACATTTTTTTTTCAACATGGCATGTTCATTTTGCTTCTCCTTGATTCTCCTGGTGACTCCGCCCTTCTTTCATCCCTCAGCGCTCTCTCTCTCTCTCTCTCTCTCTCTCTCTCTCTCTCTCTCTCTTTCTCTCTCTCTCTTCACAAGTCCCACCTAACCTTCTTCTGCCTAGCTATTGGCCATTTAGTTCTTTATTTAACCAATGAGAGCAACACATCTTCACAGTGTACAAAAAGATTGTTCCACAACAGCTGCTAATAGTTCTTTCATCATATATTAGGAAAACTCTCACAGTTTCTTTATTTTAGCAGTTATAAAGAAACCAAATTTTATGATATCAAGAATCTTTTCAGACAGGAACTTGTAAATATGTGAGAGTATTATTAGCTATACTGAAACAAAATTGAGCTATTTATTACAATCTTTTCTGCTAGAAGACAGGGCATATTAAAATATAGTTTGCAAATCTCAGAATTAAAAAATTCTCATGGTCAGTTTTAATGTTCTGTAATGACAAATAAACAGCTTAATTTATTTTTCCAATTATAAAGGTACTACTTAAAATAATGTCAAATTGTATAGAAAGTTACTTTTTTAAAAATCTTCTGGCAGCCAGGTCGTGGTGGCTCAAACCTTCAATCCCAGCATTAGGGAGGCAGAGACAGGTAGATACCTTTGAGTTCAAGGCCAGCCTGGTCTACAGAAGGAGTTCCAGAACAGTCAGGACCATTACACAGAGAAACTCTGTCTTGAAAAACAACAATAATGGAAAACTGTCTGGCTCTATTCAGCCCTGATACACAGTTATATTTAAACTTAGAAATTATTTCCAAAGTATTTCTATGCACATACAAGTACTATTGTAATCTCTATACAAATGTAATGATGGCATATGCACAGTTGCATAAATTGGTTTTCATTTAATAATATAACTTGACCATCTTTCCTTATTATTCTGTTACTTTACCCATGTACATAAATCTACATGGACCTTAATGGAAAGAGGGGTAGGTTGCGAGGGGGAGGTTGGGGGGTGGAAAAAGGGAAGAGGGGGATCTTTGATTGGTGTGTAAAATTAATGAAAAAATTTTTCCTAATAAAAATAAATGAATAAATATGACTTTATCAATATAAAAATGTCTATATTCAATAGTATACTGAAAACAAGCATCTGAGAGAACATTTTAATTCTTAGGCGTTAATTGACTTGTTTTGTATGTGGGGTAGGTGGGCATGAGTCGTGCATGCTGTGAGCATGCACTTGTGGAGATTAGAGAGCATGTGCAAGAGTCAGTGGGCTTCCACCGTGCAGGTATCAGAAACTGAACTCAGGCCATCAGGCTCAGAAGTGAGGGAATGCTTTGGCCCAATGAGCCATCGTGTTAGCCCAAGAAAGAAATTTTTCTAGAAAAAAATTAATTCTGCCCTTTTACTGCAAAATAAAATCAATAGTCAGACAAGAAATCTATAAAATCTCTGCCCCTCTCATAATTCATAAGCATTGGCTTATGAAGCAAATTCCACATATACTCAACCTTTTGGAAATGTCTTTATTTTTATGTCTGCAATAGTTCAGAGAGGCTAAATCAACCTTGCTTTAAAAATGATTCAAATGCAAACCTAATTATACCAATGCTTTTCCAGGTTGGAGAATAGAGTTGGGTAGAGAGGGCAGTTAACCCAGGGAAAGAGCCAAGACGGGCCAGTCTCTGCAAATCTCTAGAATTCCACAGGGAAAAAAAAGTAAGAGCAGCCAAAATGGGGTCCCTCTAGCCCTTTTCTCCCTTTATAATTCCCAATTGCAATAATTATAATAGCCTAAGATAAAAGGAATATACACCTATCTTAAGGCAATATAATCTGTGCTATAAGGTGGGAGAGCAGACTGGTTGAGTTTACACAGCTTGTGCTATTAGTCTTAGACATTCTGACAAGAAACCATGATGGGTCTCAGATTTGGCAAATCAGCTTGAGAAACGTAAGTAATTATTTGTTTTAAAAAAAAATACAATTTCATGTGACGATGGTGGTGAGCATAATCCCAGCACTCATGAGGCTGAGGCAAGAAGGTGATGCATTCAAGCCCAGCCTGGGCTATATAATGAGACCATCTCAAAATAAAACAAAAGTGAAATTTCATTCCTAATTTTGCCCTTGAACATGGGAATGATGAAAAAGGAGCGGTCTGTGAGCCTGCTGTTTATGGAGACTCAGCACTCCTCCTCCTTCCTTGACTTGCCATTTGGACATCCTCACATGTGACACTGTTAACCATCAGATGACATTTGGAAATGGACTTTCCAAAGCACCAGGAGCTGCTCTGAGAGTTTCACCTGTCCCTTCTCGATTCCTTTCACTCCCTGTGTCTCTGGCAGTACGCATGTCACAGAACTCACTGCTCTAATCTTCTGGATAGATCTCTGCAATACCCTTCCATCCATTCAAGAGAATGGATGGAAGCAGCAGCTTCAATCACACAACTGCTTGACTGAGTAATGGCTCGAAAATCCCAACAGACCAGAAATCCATCACCTACCAAGTGGATTCTTATGACTTTCCAGGACAGAACACAAATTCAGCATAGGTGACAAGAACGTAGACCCTTGGTTTGCCTTTACCCTAAACCATGAAGATAGATTCTCAAACACGCAATGCTATGAAAGAATGATGGTGCCCCAAGAGGTGTCCACGTGGGACCTAGCCCTCAGAGCCTTTGCTGTGCCATACTGCATGGCAAAGGGAACAGGGGGTCACAGAGAGCAGTGAGGATGCTGGATTGTCCAGTGCCTGGTGTAATCACAGGGTCTTTATGGGGGGGGGGCAGAGTCGGACACATGATGATAGAGGCATAGGTCAGAAAGAGGAGTGATGTCACACATAGGGTCTAGAGGGTGGAAGGGTCAGGCCGACACAGGTAACCTAGAGGCTAAAAATTAAAAGGAAATACATTCTCACTCCCCTATAGATTCCAAATCCTTGCTGATAACCTAATGTTGCTCACTGAAACCCATTTTGGAATCTGAGAACTCTTTTGCACCCCCCCCCTTACCTTTGCACACACACTATCACTGGCCTTTGCAATACCCTTCCCTAAGCTACCTCTCTGGCTTGTACTTCTCAGCCTCATCTCAAGCATGCTACTGGGGACTTTTCTAGTTCAGACAGATGATTTTCCCCTCCCTGTCCTATGGTGGCACCTTGTGTATTTCCCCATTGTTTCTCTTGTTGATGCATTTACTCCAATGTTCACTGAACATCTACCACATACTAGATTAGGGGGAAAATACTGTATTCAGGTCCCTATAGAGACTCCTTCCTTCACTATTTCACTTAGACATCCCTGCACACCCCTAATCACTGCATTAGGCATCTACTTGTCAGAGCCTCCAAACCTGGCCACCTGTCAGCCATTTCTGAATCTCCCAGATCACTTCCTGGAGCATCACATATTTGATGTGTATGGGTGTTTTGCTAGTGTATGTCTGTGTATGACGTGTGTTATGTGTGGTGCTTGTGGAGGCCAGAAGAGGGCATCAGATCATCTGGAACTAGAATTACAGGTGGTTGCAAACCACCATGTGGGTGCTGGGAATTGAACCTGGTCCTCTGGAAAAAAAGGTCAGTGTTCATAACCACTAAACCATTTCTCCAGCCCCTTCCTGGAGCATTATGGCCCTATCAAGTTGCAATAATGATGTGACAGCCAGCCTGAGATTTCTAGTTAACTTTACTTTTAATTTTACATAGTCATACAATTTTATAAAGATCTGAAGGGATTCGTGAGAGAAACTGTTTCAGACACCTTCTTTACCAAATGATTAAAAACCCTGTCCTTTTTCTTGTGAGTAGCTGTCACAAATGCATTGCTCTTTCTCTTGATTACAAGCTTCTTCATTAAAAGAAAACTGTTCATGCCAAGGCCACAAGCAAGGTTATGAAGTTCAATAATTCAATGCAATTTTGATATGCTGTTCCCTATTACTGCTGAGAAATTTTACCATCTGAAGTTTGAAACGGGCAGAGACAGTGATGTGCTAATATCCATACTCCTCTTTCATCTTCCTTCCTAACAGATCCCAGTTTTGTTCAAGGCTAAAATATTGTTCTTTTGCGACTCTATGTGAGCATGCAGTAGAGTTCCAGCCAGTGAGATTTAAGCAATGAGATGTAAGAAATCAGGGACCAGATGTGCTTTATTTGCAGCCTACATACACACACACACACACACACACACACACACACACACACACACACTTCCCTGACTTTCTCTTCTTCATGCCTGAAATGCAAGTGTGAAACCAGATGTGGAGAAACAACTGTAGAGGGACTATTTGCATGAAAAATACACATAAGAATCTCAGAGACGCAAGCCAAAAGGAAGCTGGGTCATTGACATCAAGATTCTGCTGTACTTACCCTGCACTGGTCCCTCTGGACATGGTATTATGAGAAAAATAAATCTCCAAGTTTCTGCGCTCAGGTTATGTCATTTCCAACCACACAAAATTCTCAACTGCTGAAATACTGGGATAATATAAAGCACCCTCCACAGAAAAGAGCCTTAAGGGTCCCTCCATTTAAAGCAACATAAAAGTTGTTCTAGAGAATGACACAATATAGATAGATGTATTAGAAAATATCACTGTCATTGCACTTCAAAAGTAGCATCTAGCAAAATCCATTTAAAAACTCCACTAGAGTAGAATGTTCAGTTTCAACATAGCTGGAGGAAAGTACGTAAAAGGGTGTGTGGGTGGTTCTGGAAGAAAAGAAAGAAAAAAAATACTCCACAACTTAATTAAATTGCTAAAAAGCAATACAAAAAAAGACGCAAGGAAAAAAGAATGTCTGTGGGTTTGTAATGCTCTACAATGAATAGTTTTTCCACAAAGGATCAATTATACAGGAAGCAATTTTCTTGTAAAATATTATATGAAAGTTGTTTAATTTTAATAAAAAAATAGCAATCTTAGCAACAAAGACTATGAAACTGCTTCGTGACAGTGCTACAATATGGTAGATACTAATACATCTTGAATAAATGAAATAGTTCCAATAGGTAAGAGATGTTTATTCACTTTGTGTTGCTGCCAGTTGAGATTTGAAAAGACTCCTATGCTAATAAGTTTAAAAAAAAAAGAAAAGATATATCACAATTAAAGGTGTTAAGATGATACTTACAGGGAAAGAGAGAAAAAGATAGCAGAAAAGCAAAAAAGGAACAAAAAGAAAATCACCTACTTCCTGTTTCCTTTTTCCAGGCACCTCAAGTTTGAGTCATTAAAAAAAAGAGTCTCCTGTCTCCTTCTCTGAAAGCAAATTTGCAGCTGAGAGGAGGCAGAGTGGAGTAACTCTGAAGCCGTTAGTAGTCTGCTTAGCTAGTCATCTTCAGTAAGACACATGTCGTGTACCCCAGACAGATCCTTGCTTATTGATAGATGTGTGGCAGTGTAGCACTGTACCTCGGTGAGATTTGAGGTAAGAGGTCCTGAGAGATGTTAGGTTGTCAGGGGAGGCCTAGCTCCACCCTTTTTCAAGGTAGTTTCAACCTATCCTTGATGGAAGTGATAATGCTTCCACTATCTCTGACGTCACAACCTCTTGTGAAAGAATCACGTTGCATCATCCAAACGATGATTTTTAAATTGTTTTGTGAAAAATCTAAGTTTTTATTAAAGCTAGGGAGTGGAGAGGAATAATACATTTCTATCTTGTAGATGTTGCCTGTTGAATAGGATTGGGGGTAAGAGGAGCCAGTCATCATGTAACTCAGGGACAGTGAGTACCTGGGATTTTCTTCTTGAATTTAAATGTACCATCAAGGGCTGGAGAACTTGCTCAGTGGGTAAGGGCACTTGTTGCTCTTGCAGAGGTCCTGGGTTCTGTACACAGCACACACAAGTCAGCTCATAATGATCTGTAGCTCAGTCAGGTAATCTGATGCATTTTTCTGGTCTCCAAAGGTATTTATGTGGTGCACAGACTTACATGCAGCCAAAATGTTCACACATATAATATGAAAAGAAATCTAAAAGAAAAAAATGAACGTACCATCAAAATACTTTGATTCAAGCCAGAAATGGTGGCACATATCTTTAACCTCATTATTCAAGGGTCAGATGAAACTCTGTAGGCCAGGAATGGCTATACAGTGAGACCCTGCCTTAAATAAATAAATAAAAAGATAGATAGATGATAGATAGATAGATAGATGATAGATACTATGATAGTTAATAATATGAAATACTAGCATAACTACCACTTGTTGGTAGCAGTCAATGAGAGATAAATTAAAATGATTAACTACAATATGCCCAATCAAAATAACAAAGATCAGCATGGTAGTGTATGCCTCTAAACTCAGAGAGGAATAGGGAATCCAAGGTCAGGACTGTATACACAAAGAGGGTGAGGTATGTGTAGGAGGGGAACACCCATGCTTGCAAGAGGCCAGGGACGTATCTCAGTCAGTTGAGTGCCTAGCATGCATAAAGTTCTGGAGTCAGTCCCTGGCATACAGAAAATCAGGTATGGTATGAATTACTCCAGAACTAGGGAGGCAGAAGGACGAGAAATTCAAGGTCTTCCTCAGCTACATAGTGAATTTGAGGCCAGCCTGAGATACAGGAGATGAGATCCTCCCCCTCCCCTCAAAAAAAAAAAAAAAAAGTCCAGGAGCCTGGAGTTGAAGAGAGTTCTTTACCAAATGCTAATCCAAAGTTAAATGTAAGAAGTTGGGCAATATTAAACTAAGAACTTCTGCATGGAAATGAAAAGGCAACTGGCAACCTAAACATTAGGGAAATGTATTTGCTGTCCAAACATTTTCCTTATAAAAGTGTGGGTCAGAAGTATATTTGAAAGCCGGGCGGTGGTGGCGCACGCCTTTAATCCCAGCACTCGGGAGGCAGAGGCAGGCGGATCTCTGTGAGTTCGAGGCCAGCCTGGTCTCCCAAGCGAGTTCCAGGAAAGGCGCAAAGCTACACAGAGAAACCCTGTCTCGAAAAACCAAAAAAAAAAAAAAAAAAAAAAAAAGAAGAAGAAGTATATTTGAAAAACACATATAAATTAATAAGAAAAAAGCTGACAAGCTATAAAAAAAATGGAGTAGAAAATCTGGACAGTCCACAACAAAAAGACACCTTCACATACTAAAAGACATTTGACTTCACTCGTTAAGAAAACCCAACTTGAGTCACAACTTGATAGCACCATCAGCGTACGATGGTAGCTAGAACTGAAAAGACAATACTCAGTGACAGAGAGAGAGAGAAGAACCAAACACTCACATGGTTAGTAGGGGCGTAAATTGGTGTATTTTCTTCAGGAAAATTGTTTGGCTTTTTGCCATTCTAGTCCCACATATATTCAGTAGAAATGTGCACATGTCATCATCAGAAGACGCATGCAAGCACACTCCTAACAGTCCATTAAAGATGACCTCGATGCTATGGTCTGCATGCTGACATCAGCTCAAAACGGATTATGCTAGTAGGAGGGACCTTATAGGAAGTTATGAAGTAGCAAAGACTCCTCTCTCTGCACTGAAATGAGAGTCCCAAGAAGGAGACTAAAGGAATGTGATTTCCTTTACCATCATTATGGGATAGCTCTCAAAGTGAAGAGCACACCCTCATCAGGCATCAGATATGCTGGCTCGCCACCCCTAGGACCATAAACAGTGAGGATGTGCTATTTATTCATCACCCACAGTGGTAGAATAAGGTCAGGCACAGGTACAGATTCACTTGGATTTTTAGTTACCGGGGATTCGAGGAAGAGTGTGTGGTAAAAGTCACCCAATATTAGCATTCCAAATGCTATTTGGATTTAGAAAATGATACTCTTGGTCCTGTCCAAAGGGAAATGTGAGAAGACACAAGGTGTGTAAACAGCAGATACCATTCTTCTTCCAAGTACAGAATTAAATTAACTGCTACCAGAGCTCACTTACAGCTGCCATCTGAGGTTTATTTGACATAATAACACGACACAATTAACAAACTTGGTGAAAAGTACTCAGCTACTTTGGAAACCAAATCTGCACACTCTAATAGCACAACATATTTCATACTCAAAAAAAGTCACCATAACCTGTTAATGTTATAGTAAGTTTAAATGATGACATATAGCTTTGCATAAATATATAATTCTAAAGCAAGGTACAAAATAAGAATATTCTTATTTAATAAAAATGTGTATAAAAACATCTAGGCTAGGGGAGATGGCTTGTTAGATAAAGTACTTACTATGCAAATACGAGGCCCCTGGATCCATGTAAAAGCTGGGCATGGCAGTGTATACCTATAAGCACAGGGCTGGAGGAATTAGAGACGGGTGGATCCCCTGGGAGCTTGCTGGCCAGCCATTCTAGCCCAGTGAGAAACCCTGTCTCAAAAAACTATGGTGAAAAGATATAGGAGGACACCTCTGTAGACCTCTGGCCTCCGCATATGCACACACAGGTGAATGCATACAAACACAGGCCCCAGCACAGATGTACACACACAGACACACACAAACCCATACACCACACATATAAATATATTTCTTTTCCTCTTACTTAAATCATTCAAAGTGGGACACGCACACACCCATTTTTTGACGCAGAGTTTCTCTGCATAGCCCTGACTGTCCTGGAACTTGATCTGTAGACCGGGCTGGCCTAGAGCTTAGAGACCTGCCTGCCTCTGCCTCCCAAGTGCTAAGATTAAAGGCGTGCTCCCCCACTGCCAAGCAAACCACTTTTAATCTGGATCTTTTAAAGTAGGAAGATATGCCTTTAACTCAGATCTTTTGAGGTGGGAAGATCTTCCTTTAATCTGGGCCACATCTTCTGCTGGCAGCCTATTAAAAGATACAGTGGTGTTATCTACATCACACTTCAAAGCATGTCTTCTGATTCATTCTGTCCTCATAAGAGTCTTGGAAAGAGTAAGATGTGGATCCCAGACAAGCAGCTCCTGTCCACACTGAGGCACCTGCACAGTCTCCTGGGGGAGCTTCGAACTGAAAGCACCCACTGGGAGGGTGCAAGGCCCAGCAGCAGCACAAGCCTTGCCAATCTCTACTGGGCTCAGGGGCAGGGGCTGCCAGCCTATGTCAGGGAATTGGCCCAGCTGCTGCCAGGGAAAGAGAGCAGACGAGGCTCCCTTCCTTAACTGGCCAGAGAGGACACTCATCAAAACCCTCCCACCACCAGTATACAGTTTTTGTCTGCTGTGTGTCCTTGGGTGTCACTTCTTAACCGTCTTCATCTTTACCAGAGAGAGAGCGAGAGAGAGAAATTATTGGATGCACACATGCTTCAAAAGAACAACCCGGTTACACAGTTTCCAGTAAGTTATCACCATGGATGATAATCCTATTTTTAGGAATTTTTTTGTAGGACAATTGTTAAAAGAAAGATTTTAATGTGCAAATACAGCTACCTAGTGCTGCATTGGTGAAAAATCAGAACACCTGTAGTGACTTTCTGACTATCTTCGGTGTTCCCAGCAGGCCTTCCTGTCCCCCTTCCCCCCCCATCACAACAGGCCCTGTTGTCACCACTGTCACAGGCCTTGTCAACTATACAATGCATGTTGGCTCTAACAGCATGGTTCATGGGTGACTCGATTTGAGGCATGTGATTCAATAGAGCCAACCACAAGTTAAGAATGTGTTTGCACAGATATTTGTGTTTTCTTTCCTCAGTTTATTTATTGTGCAATGTAACATCAGTTAAGAGAATACCCGTGGTTATCATATTTTAGTTTGAGATACTAAAAGACTCTCCCTCCAGGGACATTGTTACTTAGTCTAAAATTTATCATGCATTTGTGGTTGTATGAGGGATAGTTATATGAGTATAGATAGTATGAGGCACAATTATGACCCATTAAATAGATAATGTTTTTGTGATTGTACCTGCGATAAATACATGTTAGGTGTAATTATGAACTGGATATTGTTTTCATTTAAAAGTTAAGCATGACATAAGGAGATATGATTATGTGTCAAGTTGACAAGGGGTGGACTTGTGATTTTTGGTATTCTTGGTTGTCAACTTGACTACATCTGGAATTAACTAAAACCCAGGAGTCTGGGTATACCTGTGAGGATTTTTTTCTTAATTAAATCATTCAGAATGGGAAGAGTCACTTTTAATCCAGATCTTTTGAGGTAGGAAGATCCACTATTTTTTTTTAATCTGGGCCACACCTTCTGCTGGCAGCCTCTATAGAGGGCTTGGAAGAAGGAAACTTGATCTCTTTGCCTGCTTGCTCTCACTCACAAGTCCATTCCTTCACTGGCATTGGAGCCTACTTCTTTGGGATTCCAGTGTATCATAAAGACCAGCTGAGACTTCGAGCCTCATGGACTGAACAACTACCAGATTCTTGAACCTTCCATTGTAGACAGCTATTGTTGGACTAGCTGAACCACAGCCTGTAAGTCATTCTAATAAACTCCATTTATATACATATAAAGATTCATTCTATAACTTCTGTTCCTCTAGAGAACCCTAATACATGCACATGTATATTTACTATGTATATGTAAATATATGTATACATACTTTGTGAATGACTGCAAAGCTACACATAAAAATGCCACAGGGGGGAAAAATCAATGTAAATCCAATAATTTTTTGCTCTATATTTATCACATTTTTTTTAAAAGAAGAAAAAGAATGTCTCCTCTTAAAGTTTTACTTTAAACTAACTTCTATATTTTGAAAGCATCACTGACTTGATGGAAAGTTGCAAGCACTGTAGAAAGAAATCAATTTTCTGAGGGAGGCTTCGATTTCATGGAAGTTGCTGCCCTCCTTACCCGCCACTCCTACATTCTTGAGAATGTCATCCTACAAACAAAACAATCTTGCATGTAGCCACTAGACAGCCCTCAGCAAGACCTAACATCGATAATATCGCTATCAACTTCGCCTCGGCTGTCACTAGAGTTCTGCCGATTGTTCTGGCAAGGTCCTTCACAGCAAGAGCCCCCAGTCAGAGCCAAGCCCTGCGCTCAGTTGCCCTGTCTCTTTAACCGCCTTCCGCCAGCGTTGCTGCTCCGGCTGCCTTTGACATTGATGATCGTGACACTCTGAAGATTACATGCCAGTTTTCTCTGTGATTGCCCTTCAAGCTGGGTTTGTCTGGTGTTTCCTCGTGATTAGATGCATGTTAGGTCTGTGATGGGAGGGATGTGCTCTTCATATTGCAGTTTGATTCCCACTTGTCCCTGGTGTCACTTCCAACATTTAATTAAAGCAGTTTCTGTCAAAAAAAATCCCACCATAAAGTTACTCTTTTCGCTGGCAATTAGTGTTTCGTGGAGATGTAACTTTGAAATTAGGTTTACCCAGTAGATATATAATTTATGTATTTGATTACCAAGATTCACTGTATCCAGTAGGTTATCATCAGCTACTGTTGCTGGGTATCTACCAGAGAAGACCACTTGGACATGAATTTAAGCCAACAGAAAGTCTTCATTAAATTTGTGAGTTTCTTTGAACTTGGTTCAGTTGTCTGTAGATTTCCCCATCATGATCTTGACTTCCCTTGCTCATATAATCCCTCTTCCCTCTCTTCAACTGGACTCCTGGAGCTCAGCCTGGTGCTTAGTTGTGGATCTCTGTATCTGCTTCCGTCAGTTACTGGAAATCTACAGAGACAACTGAACCAAACTCAAAGGAACTCAAGAACTTTAGAGGGACAGCTGTGGAACCTGCATGGGACCGGACTAGGCCCTCTGCTTATGGGAGACGGTTGTGTAGATGGGTCTGTTCCAGGGGCCCCTGGCAGTGTGATGAGGATCTATCCCTGGTGCATGAGCTGGCTTTATGGAGCCCATTACCTATGGTCAGACACCTGCTCACCCTTGATGCAGCGGGGAGGGGCTTGGTCCTACCTCAACCGAATGTACCAGGCTCAGCTGTCCCCCCATGGGAGAACTTATCCTGTTGGAGTAGAGATGAATGGTGGGTGGAGGTGGGGGAGAGGCAGGAGGGAGTGGGAGGAGAGATGAAAGGAAAATCTGTGGTTGGTATGTAAAATTAATTTAAAAAAAAAAAAAAAGAAAGTCTTCATTAGCCAGACGCCAACCACATTGGGTGTTTGGGATTCCAGTATACTCCCAAACTTTCTTAGGGTGAGCTTTTAAGCTCATACTTAAGCCATACCCTGGGTTGACATACTTCAATTAGCAAAAACAGTTAGCCAGAAGCAGAATTATATAAGCCAAAAACCAAGGGTAGTCCATTTAGAGACTTTTCCCGAACTATGGACTTTGATGGATTAGATCTTTCCTTTGTTTGTTTTGGCAGGCAGTGCTGTCTATGATGAGTTTTATGGCCTGAATGGTACTTCCATCATGGTGTCAGTTGTGCTAAGATCTGGGGGCCTACTAAGGTCTGGAGGCCTGTTACACTACTACATTTATGTTGATGCTCAAAGACCTCCAATGTGGCCACTGAATCTCCTTCCACCTGGCTTCTGTGTCCCTGTTTTGTAAAATCAGTGTCCCTGCAGCTCATGATGCTGCAATTTTTAAGTCTGGCACGGCTCAGCTGAGCTCTTAGCTCGGAGCAGAGCACTGCTGAAACCAAAGCCCCAACCAGACTCTTCTTGAGCAAAACCCTACTTGCAAAACTGTCCATGTCAGATGCAATTACCTGAGGTGTTAGGACGGAAGTTCTCATGTGCTTGCTTATTACAAGCCAGGGTCAGCACAGGGACAGTGGGCTGCTTGCTATCATTGCCATGTGACTGGCTCCATCTTCAAGGCAACCAGGCAAAGTCACCCTCTCACCAACTCCTTAGAATCCCTTGATTTCTTCTCAAGTCCCTGAACTTGGAAACTGTTCTTATGATCAGATCAGGACTATTTTATTTTAACTGTCAATTATCAGGAACCTAAATTACATCTCCAAGCCTCTTTGGTACCATAAGATAACAGTACCACAGACAGAAAGTGCATCATATTTACACTCCCAAGAGTTACATGTGGTGTGTGCTGGGGGTAGGTTTTCTGTGGAAGGTCCTCTTAGAATTCTGCCTCTTACATAGACAGAAAGTGCTAGAATAGTGTCTAGCATTGTAAATATAAATACACTAGCTAATATTACTGCTTATTATATGAAAAATCAAAGGAATTTTCTCAAATAGCCATGCCATGGTAATGACAAAAGTCGGTGAAATAATACTCAGTTGGCACCAAACAGGAAATACCCACTGGTGGAACCTTCTGGAAGCTAGTTGGGTGATGTATAATGAAAGTCCAGTAATTCCATTTCCAGGAATTGATACTACCATTACAGTCAGAGGTATACACCCAAAAGAACCAGGATATTAATTATAGTGTAACATATAATAAACACCCCTTTTTCTCATGTTTAGTTTATGTTGGCCCAAACTCTCAGTTATCCTCCTACCTTAGTCTCCCAAATGCTGGGACTGCAGGAGTAAGCCACCACACCTGGCTAGTAAACGCTCTTTTAAACCAAGAATTTTCCTTTTAGAGATTGATTAAATCGTATGGCATAGGTATTCATAGGAAACCTGAAAAAAATCCATGAAAGGACATGGTTCTTAAAACATTTAATGAGAGAGACAGCCTGGTGCTGCAGATGAGGTGAGGGGTTTCTAAATCACTTGTCCAGTCAGTCTGTCCAAATGCCAACTGGATAACAGCCTTCCTTTATCTCTTTTGGGCTACATTTAGTCAAGCTTCTATGGTACCTGCAGAGAATTTTCACCTCTTCATACTGCCATAGGTCAAACTAGCCTTCTGGCATCTCTTTAGAGAGCACCAAGTGTCCTTTGGCAAGACAGGGTCACTTGAAAAGAAAAGAAGCATGACCCGTTGCCATCTGTCTGGCGCTGCCCATCTGCCAAACAAGGGCATCATGAAAAGGAAGGCCTTGCACTGTCTCCTTCCTTCCTGACTACAGCGTCTTCCAAAGACCCTGAGGGACTAACGGCTGGCTCTTCACTCTAAATCTACTGTCCCATTTACAAAAAGCTGGTGGTTAAAGTGTGCCCAGCCAAGACCTTAGAGGGTAGCTTTTATTTATCTTCAGCTACAACAGAAATGTTCATCTGATATAAAAAAATGTATTGATGGTAGAGTGGGCAGAAGCAGAAGGGAACTAGAAGGACCACAATTGCATACATCACACTGTCCAACAGCTGCAATCAGACCCACTTAACAGGTGAGAAAACTGACACTCAGAGGGCTTACATAACTCATTTACAGATTCACATTTAGGAAGTGATCAAACTCGACGTTTGGGGTTTGGGTTCTTTGTTTGTTTTCATTTATTTAACTTGTATGTACTTGGGGTGGGGCGTGTACAATGTGCTGAAGGGACCACTTGTGAGAGTCGCTTCTCTCCTTCCACCGTCTGGGTTCCGGGCCTTGAGCTAAGGTCACCAGGCTTGCTGGCAAATACTTCTCCCCACTGCGCCAACTCCCCAGCCAAAACCAGGGTCCTGACTGCACTCTTGTCACTACATGGATGATCTTTTATCTAGTATGTTTATTTTGTTAAAGAAAGATCACCACACGGATGATCTTTTATCTAGTATGTTTATTTTGTTAAAGAAAGAAAGAAAAAGCCAAAGCATGAAAAAAAGAAATCCCCCAGAAACACCAATGCTTAGCCATCTTCAGCTCTACCACCACTTACACCATGAAGGCAAATTAATTATATATAAGATCAGGCTAAGGAATTTTCTCACGACCCCTTCAACCCACAAAGAGAGGCTTGAAACTCCATCTCTTCATAGATCCTGGTAACCAAGCTCCTTTTTTCTATCTCATACTACTTCGGCCACAATTCTTAAAAAATACCAATGCCTTGTTCCTGTGGTTGTGTGAATGAAACATGGCCCTTCTGGGCTCTCATATCTCATCACTTGCTCCCCAGATGGCAGCACTGTTTAGGAAGGTTTAGGGGCGTGGCCTTGCTGGAGGAAGCTCAGCAGTGAAGGTGGGCTTTGAGATTTCACAGTCTCGCTCAGCTTCCAGTTGACTCTCCCTGCTTTGTGCTTGCAGATGCAATCTTGCAGCTTCCTTCTCATACCACCATGCCTGCTGCTCGCTGCCAGGCTTCCCTACCACACCGTGATAGACTCTTACCCCTCTAGAGCCGTAAGTTAAAATAAAGTGTCTCTTCCTCAAGCTGTCTTGGTCACGGTATTTTATCCCAGCAACATAAAAGCAACTAACAGAGAAGCTGGTACCTGAGAGTAGGCTGTTGCAGTGAAGAACATGGTCACGTTGGTTTTTAGAAAAACATGGGAGACTCTGTAACTTTGGACTAGAAAAAATGTTAAATGCTGTAAATGGCGCTTTTAGCATCGTCTTTTCTAATAGGAGTCTAGAAAACAGTAATGCTGAGAGTGATGTGGCAACTGGGCTAGAGGCCACTCCTGTGCTACCTTATTAAAGAATCTGGTTGTCTTCTGTCCTTGTCCTTAAGAACTTGCCTGAAGCTAAATTAAAAAGTAATGGACTAATTTGGAGGGGGGGGAGATGAAATTTCAGGACAGCATAACATTGAGTCTGCGGCATGGTTGGAACTGATTTCTATTATACAGGTCAACAATGAAAAAGAGCAAGTGGCACAGAAAGAGCTACAAAATGTATCATTTGGATAGGAAAAGAACACTAGGAAGCTTAATGTTGCATCAGAGGCTTGTGTTGAAAAAGAGGCTGTAACTGGCTAAGGCTGTAATTGGCTAAGAGATTGACACAGTTAAGGAGACACCTCTTGCTATGCAATTAAACAAAGGAAAGTGCCTTCGGGGCAAGACCTCCCCCAGCTAAGCTTCCACCTTGGCAAAGAGGGCCTCAGGAGTTTCCTGCTGCTAGAAAGCAAGGGAATAAAAAATGCTGTTAAAAATGCAATCCAAGGGGCTGAGTTTTAGAGACATGAAGGATGCAAGAGCGAAGGGGTCATGGACTCTTCCTCTGCTGTCTCATGAAGCCACTGAGGCCAGGCCGTGTGTGTCAGGGGAGTCCCTGCATGAGGGCTTTGAGAGAGCAGGAAGCCTTGAGAAGCCATTGTATGACACTGTCAAAGTAAAGCCTGAGTTACAGTGGAGACCCCAAGATGTAGGAGATGCCAGAGCCGTGAGACATCTGCTAAGAAGTGCTGCATAAAGGGAGGGAGGGCATGCCAAGAAAGAGAGAGATGTGGCAGGTAGCAAAGCTGGGGGAGGGGAGCCATGTCAGCCCTTTGACAGCAGACAAGGAGCTACTGGATTTGATATTTGCCCTAGTAGATTTCAGTCTTGCTTTGGCCCAGTAGGTCCTCACTATGCCCTCATTCCCATCTTGGGAATGGGAAGGCATATTCCATGCCATTGTATATTGGGAGTAGGTACTCTGCTTTTTGATTTTACAGGGCTCACTGGAAGTGATTGTCTTTGGTCTCAGAAAAGACTTAGGACTTTAAACAGTGTTGAAACTGAGAAAGATTATGAGGACTTTTGAAGTTGGGCTGAGTTCATTTTGCCATGAGATGGCCATGGACATCTGGGAGGCAGGGGTGGAATAGAATGATGAGAAATGTCCCCCACCGGTTCGTGTGCTTGAACATTTGCTCTCCAGTTGGTGATGCTGTTTGGAGATATTTGGGAGGTTTGTCCTTGCTGAAGGAAGTAAATCCCTAGGGGCAGGCTTTGAGGTTTCACAGCCTCGCTTTACTTCTTTTCTCTCTCACTGCTTCACGCTTAAAGTTGAAGATGTGATCTCTCAGCTTCCTGTTCATCTTGCCGTGCCAACTGCTTGCTGCCAGGCCTCCCAACCATAATGGACTCATACCCCTCTGGAACCATAAGCCACAATCAACTTTTTCTTCTTTAAATTACCTTTAATCATGATGTTCTACCACACCAACAGAAAAGTAACTAACACAGTCCCTACAGACAGCAAATTGTCCATTCTCTGGGTTTGCTATACACATGCTCACCCTTCTCCTCACACGTATTTTACCTTTCCCCATTGTCGCAGGAAAGTTCAGTTGGCATCGACCTTCAAGCATCTTTAATTTTCACCCATACCTACCTCAACAATCTGCTACATTCTTGTTGTAGCTTTTGCTAGTCATAATCAATATTGGGTAATTAATTCAAATCACAACTGTATCGGCAATATGAAAATACGTATATGGTTCTGAACACTCATGTTTACTTGATTGCTTCCTTGCTTCTTGGAACAGCATAACTTCCCAGGTTCATCTTGGACTTTTCTGGTCATGGTCTTGAATCGAATAGTTTTCCTAGGTGTTTGGGATCTTTAGGGAATGGATTTAGAAAACAAGATCTGGGTAGTATGTACACTCAGAGATATTTGGATGCCATCACTCAGCCCAACCAGGAAACAAAGCTAGTAAGTATACTAGCATGGTTTCAATTGCTATGATAAAACACCATGACCAAAAGCAACTTTCAAGGAAAGGTTTTATGTGAATTATATCCTGGGTTACAGTCCACTGACTTAGTAAGATGTAGACATACCACTTATGGAATCATTGGTTGCTAATGACACCACAATTCACAGGTGCAAAAATTGGCATGAAAATTCTACACATGGATTCAGATCAAGTATTTAAAGTGTCCTCAAGGGTCTAAAGAGATGGCCATCTGCATTTGTGTGCTCACACTCACACTCGGATGTACACACATACATATAATTCAAAATAATGCAAATAAATGTTTATGAGATTTTTTCTAGGATATTTCTCATATGTCTTCAAAATAAATACATAAAGTATATAGGGTAAATATGAAAGTATCCTAGGATATATAGGTGGTCGCTACTGTGAGAAAGAAATGCCTTGTGTTTTTCATTCTGTCTACAACCTGAAGAAACATAAAGAATAAACAGCCCTTTAATGAGTTTTATTTCTGCCAGACCTTTCAATTATTTGAAAGAAGGAAGATCTAGAATCTTTAAAAAGATGCTATGATAGAATTCCTACTAATCTACTGTAGGACATGAGAAGAGTTTAGTAAAGTTAATTTATCTGATCTCAAATCAACTTTAATTCCCAACCTCTACACTCTCTTTATAAACAAAGTCAAACCATGACTCTTTCAAAAGTACTTATCCATGTCTTTAAAACTAAACAATTTTTCTTCATTTCAAAATAATCTGACCATAGATCTACATGAAGAACTCTCCTTAAGACCACAGCCCTGGCCAGACAGTGGTGGCTCACACCTTTAATCCCAGCACTTGGGAGGCAAAGGCAGAAAGATCTCTGTGAGTTCGAGGCCAGCCTGGTCTACAGAGTGAGTTCTAGGACAGCCAGGGCTAGAGAGAAAACCTATCTCAAAGAAGAACAACAACAAAAAGACAAAAAGACCACAGTCCTGCCCACATGTTTCCACTGCCGTTTGACTAGAATTTGTCCTGACCTCTGACTTTATTTGTAATAACTTTCTCAAGATTCAAATTATACTCCCAACCTTGTTGCAACTGATTGCACTTATTGTCCCACTGCTCAGGACGCTGGGGCGGGGGAGGGGGGGGGGAAGATATGGATCATTTGAGCATAGGAGTTTAGAGAAGCCTGTGACAAAATATAGAAAGACTATCTCAAGCCATGTGTGTCTTGGGCGGGGCACACAAAAATTATCTCCAGAACATTTCTCACACATTCTAATTTAGCACTGAAGTTGTAGTCAGGAGCAGTGAGCTAGCACCTCTTGTGGTCACAATGTTACTGACTGGGGTTACCTTTGCAGCCAGGGGACTAGAAGCGAACTGCATCCAGCATTCCACGCTTCAAGACCCCCGAGGCTCTTACTGATCAACATCTCTTTTTAGTTGTTGTACCTGAGAACATTCGAGGTATCTGACGATTAAAGGTGTTTGCTTTGTGAAAGAAGTTAATTTAAGAACTTCTACTACACTCCCATACTGCTTGGTGGACAATAGACATCAGGTAACTGCCTCTTGTCCATAAATGAAAACCTTCTAAAAAGTAGGCTTAAAAATAGCTTCGATTTAATGGCCTAGAAACTTATACACTATAAAGCACAGTTTCTCCCAGACAGAAAGTTGGAAGGGGATTCTCTCAGCAGGGAGTATTCAATGAAGGTCAAGTAGAGGCCCCACAGGCCTATCAAACACACTGACTGGGAAATCTCAGAGCCAACTGGGCCTGGGGGGAGAGTTAATAGGGGGAAAGACTGGGCAAGAAGTCCAAGTTCGGAACAGAGGCAATGGTGCTGAGGAGGACCAGATGGGGAAACTTGTGGGGTCAGGAGAGAGCAATGGGCTGCAAAGTAATGAAGGAAAACAGGTTTCAGAATCTTTTAACAGTGAAGCTATTGTAAACAAAATTCCTTCTCCAAGACTTTCAACTCAAGACCCAAGAAAGCTTGAAGCCAGTCAACCTGGATCTGTTCTAAGCTTCATAAGCATGCTTCCCACTAACACTGACCTGCAGTGAGCACACAGCCTCTCTCCCAGGGATGGATGGGGGACCTCAGAGGAGGTGCCATGTGCTGAGACCCAGGCTGGCTCCTGCCCTTTCTTTGGTGATGGTGGCAGCAGTGACTGCTGCCGCCTCTCCTCCACCTTCTCTTCTTCCTCCTTCTCCTCTTCCCTCTTCCTTCCTCCTCCTCTTCTCCTCCTCATCTTCCCTACCTTCCTGGTATTCTTCAACCAGTGCATTTTCACTTTGCCTAAACTGGACTGCACTCTAACTAAGAATCCTTACAAACATGCCCAGGCAATGTGAAAAATGTGGCAGAAAGTAATTTACTGTTTGCAGAATCCTTCAGCATCTCCATATAGCACCGAGGTTTCCCACATCACAAACTGAAAGCTATTGCCCAAGTAATGGCCATTATTCAAGACTGGTTTTCTGGGCAGGCAGCAGTGTAATATGTGGCTGGTGTCATCTGACGACGATTTATTGGATTCTTAGTACCTGCTGGTGCTCCATGAGCTGCGGAAGGGGATACAAGGGTCACATCCCCTGCCTTCATGGGGGCATGAATGGCACCTTCCCCCTTGTTACTGATGACTGTTATGCTCTTCTCCAATAAATACAATAAAAAATGTTTGTGTTTAAAAAGAATAGTCTATGTTTATCATGAACTTTAATTAAAAGATCAATATTATTTGTAAAATGTCTATATTCTTAGTCTTAAAATATATTAGGTCAGTTTTAACTACTATAAAATCCTAGAGAACATTTAATCACAATGACATAGATGAATTAAACATTCACTACCAAAGTAATGAGGCTTTATTCTATACTACTACTTACTCAAATGGTTTCACTCTGGAAAAAAATTGAGCAAGCTCTTTCTTTACTTATGAAAGCACGGTTTATTGTTACCCCATACTGCTCATTTCAGCACTTAATGTTATTGTTCACGAATAAAATGATCAGAGATTCCCTCTATTAGGAACCCAGTACTTCCAAAGATCATTAAATAATAAGATAACTAAGATTGAGCATGAAATTTTTGGTGGGGGATTTAAAGCCCCAATTGTCCTGAACCTCACTCTGTAGCCCAGGCTGGCCTCGAACTCACAGAGATCCACTTGCCTCTGCCTCCCAGTGCTGGGATGAAAGGCATGCGCCACCACCGCCACTGCTTAATCAGGAAATTCTTGATGCAATTGTCATGGTGTGAATTCAAAAGATGCTGTGTTAACACATTAAACATGGCCTTGCAAGGCATGTATGCAAATAGAGTAGTAGTCAGTCACTACAGGGCAGTGAGCAGACACAGACAGTGACCCGGGGAAGCCTTCCAGGCAACAGAATTTCCACAACAGAGACAAAACTAGAGGTGTGGAGCGACGAGACCTGGATGGGGATTTGAAGATCAGGATGCAGTTGACGGGTAAAAGAAAAGGAGGGTGCTGTGGATATTGCTCTGTATAAATAAAATGCTGATTGGCCAGTAGCCAGGCAGGAAGTACAGGCGGGACAAGGAGAGAGGAGAATTCTGGGAACAGGAAGGCTGAGGCAGAGAGACACTGCCAGTCGCTGCCATGACAAGCAACACGTAAAGATACCGGTAAGCCACAAGCCAAGTGGCAACTTATAGATTAATAGAAATGGGTTAATTTAAGATATAAGGACTAGATAACAAGAAGCCTGCCACGGCCATACAGTTTGTAAGCAATGTAAGTCTCTGTGGGACTGGCGGGAGAGAGAGATTTGTCCTGACTGTGGACCAGGCAGGAAAACTCTATCTATAGGAGGGTGGTTTCAGATTCTTTTCTACCTGATATTCTTTCCCTGCGAGACTGAAGTGATGACCTCACCACACACACTGCTGGTGCAGGGCCATAATTTGTCTGTCATCTCAGACAAAAATCTACTTCCTGTCGATGACTCACTGGTGGCTCTGGTATCGGTTCCTCAGCCATCGTGTGAGGTCACTCCAGGGGGCTCTCTCTGCAGAGCTACTGTGGTTGTCCATGGGTTTCTCCACTCATCCAATGTTTGCTGAGCAGGTGTCCTGCCCCAGTCCTTGTGCTGGTGGGAATGAAGCACAGGTCCCACGTCCCAGCAGCTGACTCGTGATCTCTACTTCATACCAGTGCATCCCAGCATTGTTATTACACAGTCTCAACAAGACATGTTTTGGCATATTCTGTCACAATGTCCACAATTCATAAACTACTTCTATATTACATTCACTGCAGTCTCAGGACAACTTCAGTCCTCAAAACAATGTTCTGAAGTAGCAGTAGTTGGTATAAATCTACATCTCCAATGAACTTGGTGATTTTTAAATCTCCTATAAGACATATTTGTAGTTGTTACTGTTTTCGTCTTCAGTGGGTCTGATGGCAGCTTGCTGCACATGGTTACACACAGCCACACACCACACTGTGGTAATGAAGCCCCCACCGAGAACAGGATCTTGCTCCGACTTTTCCTCACCTCCCCTGGCACTCATACCACAAGCATTAGTTGAGATCCAGGGAGTCTTTGTCCAGATGCACTTGGGGCACCTCTCCATCTTGTGGAGGTAGTTTCAGTTTCTGAAGAAGTCAACACCATCTGTAAATCTTCTTAAAACCAGAGAGGGGTAACTACAACATTTCATAAAATGCTGAATGTGAGTGACTGTGCAGAAGGAGATCTGAATGATGGGGAAAGTGTGCAAAAGTGCCAGGATGACTCACTCATTAAAGAGTAGAAAAACGTATTTAGACTGCTGTGGATTTGAGATAAACAGAAAATCTAACAGTGCCTGGATTGTTCCACAAGGAAGAACACTGGGCTGCAGAGTGAGCCAGGGGTCATGACTCTCAAGAGATACACAATGTGCCACTGGGGCCCCCAGATCAACAGCCTAATTTTGCTTTTGGTTGAAGGCCAAGCTGGAAAAGGAAGGGGCAGGTACCTTGTAAGGTGAGCCCTGAATTGTACAGACCAGGGAGGGAAGACCTTAGGAAACAGACACTCAGATCCAGGAAGCACAACCACATGATGTGTTTAGAATAGTACAGCAATCTCACGTGACTGCAGGCTGGGGGTAAGGGTGGGGGGTGGGCAGTCTTAGATAAAAACAGAAGAAAATGGATAAAAAGAGGCTTGACAGAAATGTGCTGATGCCAAGAACACGGATGGCTTCAATTCAGAAAAGGGGCAGTCAACATTAAACAGACGAGCTGACAAGCAAGCAGATCACAGAGGTGGACGGGCTTTGAAAGAGGAATCACTGAGGGACATGTCATATTAAAAGACTGCTCTCTAACAGCTTTCTTGGGAACTAAATAAATGGTTCTTATATCCAAGTGTATCACAAGAATAGAGCAGTTCACCTGTAAAAGCCTTTCCCAGTACCTGGCTGTGGATTAGACAAACAGAGTCATTCCACAAGGACTTGGTTAATCTTTCTGCTACTGGAACTGAATATCACAGGTTGAGTCCTTCATCGAGAATTGAGGTTTACTTAACTCAGGGTTCTGGTGGCTGGAAAACCTAAGCATATGGCTCTAGCATCTGGGCTAACACCTGATGAGGGGCTTCTAAATGGTATGGCAGAGGGTGCCACATGGTGAGGCACAGCAAGCTTGCCAGAGAGAGAGTTGATTGTATCCATAATATTGATCTGTGTGCCAATTAAGCTCTTGTGGGGACT
>CABHPP010134644.1:0-25025 GCA_902168425.1 Peromyscus attwateri
TGTGGTTGGCGTGTGTGTGTGTGTGTGTGTGTGTGTGTGTGTGTGTGTGGTCAGGGTGTGTGTATGTATGGTCAGTGTGTGTAGAGGCCAACTGCAGTGAATCCCTAGCAATGGGATTCCAGGCACGTGCTACCACAGCTGGCTTTTTATGAGGTGCAGGGGCTGAAACTCAGATCCTCATGTTTGTGCTGCAAGCACTCCCTCCCCAGCGTCGTAGCCAGAGCCTTTAGTGCAATGGCGCGTGTTTGGGGGAAGTTAGGATGTCCTCTAGCAGGAGCTGCTGTTTACTGACCAGGTAGTCTTCTTCTTCTTCTTCTTCTTTTTTTTTTTTTTTTTTTGGTTTTTCGAGACAAGGTTTCTCTGTGTAGCTTTGCGCCTTTCCTGGAACTCGCTTGGGAGACCAGGCTGGCCTCGAACTCACAGAGATCTGCCTGGCTCTGCCTCCCGAGTGCTGGGATTAAAGGCGTGCGCCACCAACGCCCGGCTCCAGGTAGTCTTCTTGTAGGATGAGGCTGGTAGGATCTGTTTTGGGAAGGGACCCCAGCAGGCCTTCTTTGGTCCTACTTATGTGTTAGGCCTTGGGCACTCACTGCCCCAGAAGAGGGAGGTAAGAACTTTTTCACAATGTGGCTGCTCTCCACATGTACCCAATCATCGCCACACAAATGCACCCCATCACTGCCACACACCCAGAAAGAGCTGAGCTCTGACAGTCCGCTTGGCCAAGAACTATTCTGATCCTTCGAGGATCATTGTTGCCCTGTGAGAGAACCTTCACTAAGTCCTGTTTATTTCCTTTTTGTGTGGGCCTTCAGCAAGCTGTAAGTTTCCTTTCAGCAAATAGTAAGTTTCCTTTAAAAGCACTGGGACTGAGGACCAGGGGCCCTTGAAGTGGCTCCCTCCCTGGGCCTTGGTGAGAGCGTACTTCGTGGCACACAGTAAATCCTCCCTGCTTTAAATGTTCTGGTTCCTCAGCACTAGAGTAAGAGTCGTCTCTCGTGGCTGGCTTTCTCATCTTCCTATTGTTTGTTCAGATGCTGGACTATTACAGCCGGCTTCTTTGTCCCCATAGTATTTATTATTATTTTCTCTGCAGTATTTTAAACAAATGATGTGAGCCTAAGAAATCTACTAAATCATATTGTTGCTGTCCAAGAATTAAGTCCATCAAATCAACAGTGGCTTTGTCTGTGGCTCTTACACTTTCCAAGAGAGCTGTGGCAATTTCCAAATGTCCTCTGCGCTTTAATCTGCATTGCTAACTTCTTGGCTGGGTGTGGGCTAAATGTTAACATGAAGGAAATGCCAGTAAATCTGATACTCAAGTCCTTCTCCCTAGGCACCCAGGGAACACACACATTAGTACACACTAGTGTACCCTCACACATGTGTGTGCACACACAATATACTCTCACATACATTCACACACTCACTCACACACTCACACACTCTCACACACTCATACTCTCACTCTCACTCACACACTCTCATATTCTCACTCACACACTCTCTCACACTCACTCTCACACTCTCACACTTTCTCTCTCACACACACTCTCTCACTCTCTCACATTCACACACACACACACACACACACACACACACACGCTTTCATATACCCCAGACAATGGAGAACTTCATATGGAATTCGGAGATCATATAGAGTGATTCTTAGGACTTTTCTTATTGTGCCCCCATTGTTTTGATTTGGGGAGACAGAAAATGAGCTCACGGGCCATTTTAAATCAACGCAATCCACCACATTAAGCGAGATTCAGGTTCTTGCTTGTTTGATGGCTACTGTACGCAGAGGAGTCCCGAGCCTCACTCTTTGTGCTCAGCGTTGATTAGTGCTCTTGCTGCACCGACTCTCTTACCTCCAAACCCAATGCCATGGGTGGTGCCATTTTTTGTCTTACAGGTGCGAAAGCCAAGCCAGGCCCCGAGGCTTGGCAGCTCCCCTAAGTTCACCATGCTAATCAGCAGAACTGGATGTAACCCAGAGATCTGCCGTGCTCAGAGCCATCGTGTGTTTCTGCAAGACCAAGATGGTATCATGGGGAAAAAATATTTGGAGTAAAGAGGTCGTGTGCAAGTGCCAACCTTATATCAGACTGTGAATTTGAGAAAGTAATTTGAGCTTTTAAATTTCTCCTCTGCATTTTCTGCCTATAGAACATCACTGGGACTAAGAGTTTCTCCTAAGATAACATACGGGAAAGCGTTTTGCAAACTGAAGGACGCCCTGGAGAGCATGATTGCCTCAGGAGAAGCCCTGTGTGCCTTTGGGTAATGGCTTTGACTTGCTTTCCTTCTGCCTGAAATGTAACGATAGACAAAAAACCCAGATAACATAGCTCATGAGCCCTGGGGTTGGATTTCACATCACAGGGCAGAATCCCAGAAGTCGTGAATCTGGGGTCAGGCTGTATGTGCTAAGGGGTGAAGTGTGTGTGTATTACTGTGCAGAGCAATAAACAAGGAAGGCAGTGTACCTTTCCAGGAAGGAGAAGGGAAAGGACGCTCAGTGCCTCCCTACATTTATAGAGCAGTAATTCTTTCTGAGCGTTGCTCACACCACACTGTTTACAGTCTCTGGAGAGTGGTCACATGCACCAAAATGTCAACGCAGCCACAGAGACTCTGGCTGCTTTAACTACAGGAGCACAGGCATTCGGTTTATGATTTGTGAGGTTTTCTGTTTGGGTTTTTAAAAAACTCTTTTATTAAGTTTATTCTACGGCAATTTCATGCATATGTAGAGAGTACAGTGACCATTCTCACCCTCATCTTCCTCCCTGCAAATCCCTTTCTCACACTGATGTCCTTTTGCTTTGTGGCCACTGTGTGCTGTAACCAAAGCTGTCTGTGTGACCATGGGTTTGAAACTATTCCTTGAAGCCTGATGGGTTCATTAGTGGGTGCACAACTGAAGAGAATGTCTGCTCCCTTGCTGAACCTGTCAGTAAGCCATAGTTCGGCAGGGGTGAGTAGGGCCATGGGGACCCTTGTTGGTCTCTGATGGACCGTTGACTTCTGCAGGCCCTTTGCAGGTGGCCAGGGTGCTGGGAGAGCATGATTACTGGGTCATGCTTGCAGGATGTCAGTTCTCAGCCCTTCTCCGTGTCTCTGGCTCTCACATCCTTCCCACTCTGCCTTCCACATTGTTCCCTGAGCTTTAGAAGTGGTGGCATGAATGTCCTGTTTGGGATTGAGTACCTTCCCAGTCATGTGTCTCCACATTCACCGCCATTCTCTGTGAAGAAGAACGGTGATTAAGAGGGAGAGAAACATTTGTCTGTGGGTGTAAACACTAGTCTTCATAAGGTAGCTTGGGCAATGCACAGATACAAATGTTAAAATTTAAAAAGAGACATGCCTGACAAGGAGTTAATTCCTAAAATATATGAGTAATTCAAACAACTCAATAAGAAAAATCTACTAACTAGTTTAAAAATAGGGCTAAGTGCTTAAAATGTCATTTTCTCCAAAAAAGTTGTGCTAAGTGGCTGACAGGTATCCGAAAAACTGTTCATTGTCATTAATAATCGGGGAAATGCAAATCAAAATCACCGTGAGAAATTGCCTCACACTGTCAGGATGTATGAACCAGGTGTGGTGCAGTCTATAATCCCAGTTACTAGGGACGTCGAGGCAAGAGTATTTTAAGTCCAAGGCCAGCCTTGGCAGCACAGAGAGATCTCTGTCTGGAAAAGAAAAGAAAAAGACAGATGTTGGACAGGGTCTGGAAGGACCTGGAGAAACTGAAATGCTCACAGGCTGTCCAATCCAGAAGTCCTGTTTATGGCGTGTATCCAGAATCACTGAAACTAGAGTTGAAAACCAACCACTTCACTCATCAGATATAGGCAGGAGAATGCTTTTAACTCTTCTTGGGCCAGAAAGATGGATCAGGAGTCCGGAGCATGAACACTGCTTATCATCACTATTATTGCATACTTTAACTTTTCTTTTTATGTACTCTTTGAGAATTTCATTCAATTTTTTTTATCATATTCTTTTCCGTCCCCAGCTCCTCCCGATTGTCCCTGCTCTCTACCCATCTAACTAAATGTTCTTTCCCTCTTTAAAAAAAAAAAACAGAAGAACAAACAAAAAGCCACTAAAATTATGGAATCTGTTTGTGTCATCCAGCAGCTCTTGAACATGGGGCCTGCTGGAGCATGGTTGATCTACCCAGCTTCACTGCATTGGAGGAATCTGGCTCTCTTTCCCTTCAGATAGATTTGAATCAATTCTTCTACAGGGGTAGGACTTTGTGCCCATGTCCCCTCCTTTGTGCTGGCAATTTCTTCTGGCTTGTGTTTGTGCAGGCCTTGTGTGTGCTGTTGCAGTCTACCTGAGTTCATTGGTGCACTCACGTGCTCTGGGACGCCCGGACAAGGCTGTTTCCTTAAAATCTCCTACCACCTGGATCGCTTGAACTCTTCCCCCCCCCCCCCCTTTCTTCAGAGATCCCTGAGCCGTGAGTGGACGCCCCGAAGTCTCTCACGCTCTGCTCATCATCCAGCTGTGGGTCTCTGTGTTAATTACCACCTACTACAAGAAGCTTCTTTGCTGTGGGCTGAGGCACTGGTCTGTGGTTAGAGCATGTGTCATGAGGAGTCATTTAATCGCTATGTTCTTTAGGCAGAATAACAGGAGATTTTCTGCCGGGCCTGTGACCTACCGAGCCTCAGCAATCTCACTGTGGCTATAATAACAGCCTGCTTACAAGATAGGCCCACTGGTGCAATAGTGGTATGCATGTTAGGGGTGTGTCAAACCATTTTGTAAAAAAATTGGGTAAGGCCTGCTTGGTGAGATGGGACCTGCACCTGATATTGTTAATGAGGCCAAGAGCCTGAGACTGAGAGCGCTCCTTGCATTTCCAGAGGACCCAAGTTTGGTTCACAACACCCGTGTTGGATGGCAAACAAATGCTTGTAATTTCAGCTCTAGGGGGACATGATGCTCTTTTCTGGCATCTGTGAGCAACTGCACTCACATGCATATGTCCGCATAAACACACACACACACACACACACACACACACACACACACACACACACCCCTAAAAATAAAATACATCTTTTTTAGGAAAAAAGTAGAATCCATCCTGATTACTTTTACTGCATTGTTTTGTTCTGGAAAATTTTATATAAATTACAAAGACATTTAATGAAGGAGAAAAAATAAACTCTAAGTGTAAAAGGTGCATCTGCTCCCAACTATGTCAGCTGACTCACCGCGGAGGGAAAACTTGAGATCGAGCTAAAACAGCAGCATGAATATTCAGATGGTACTTAAGAGACTCCGTGTTCTTTACTTTTCACCCAGGGCAAATGTCTTAGGGTTTCTACTGCTGTGAAGAGACACTATGACCATGGCAACTCTTATAAAGAAAACATTTAATTGGGGTGGCTCGCTTACAGTTTCAGAGATTCAGTCCGTTATCATCATGATGGAGCATGGCGGCATGCAGGCAGACATGGTGCTGGAGCTGAGAGTGCTACACCTTGTAGGCAAGTCGACTGACAGTCACACTGAGGGAAGCTTGGCCAAAAGAGACCTCAAAGCCCACCTCCACAGTGACACACTTCCTCCAACAAGGCCACACCCACTCCAACAAAGCCACACCTCCTAATAGTGCCACTCCTATGAGATTATGGGGGCCAATTACATTCAAACTACCACACCTCCTAATAGTGCCACTCCCATTGGGGGCCATTATCTTTCAAATCACCACAGCAAAGGAGATTTTTCTAAGACTTGAGATCCCAGTTTGGAGATTGGGAACAGTAAGCCTACACTGGTATCTGTGACTTCTGTTTCTGAGGAATTCCTCAGAGGTTTGAATCTTGCTTAAACAAGAAAGATCCACTGGCCTGGTTCCCCGCCAACCTGGCCCTCACCAGTTGTCTTGACATTCCCGGATGCTGCTTACATGTGGTATATGGGAACATGTGTGGGTGGACCCACCCAACAGTCTGGGAAACACGTGTGCGACTGACTTAGCATGATCTTTACCACAGGAAAGGCTTTAGGAACTACCACAACTCTCTCGCTTTGAGCTATGGAAACAAACTAGGCTGTAGCCATTAGAGAATCACCATGTAGACCTGTTGACCACTTCTCAGCTTTTTGTTGTAGTATTTGAAGAAATTTCATCCTTTCAGAAGACTTTTTGGCAAGGTAATGGGCGAAGTTTTCAGGGCAGTGTGACAGAAAGACGGATGGAAAGTCTTCATGTGGATGTGGAAGCTGCATTAGGCCAGTGTGGAGGCTTTGGGCAGCAAGAATTACCTATTCAAACTGAGTTAAGGAAATTTATTATTTCACAGGGCAAGAAATGCAAAGCCAGGTGGGCTCCAGATGTGATACAGCAGGATTTCATTCTCACCGATTCTCACAATCACCTCACCCAACCTTCCTTCTCTCCTGAAAGCAATAGGCTCCGCCACAGCCATGCCCACGTGTGACAGCCAAGGACAGAATCGTCTGCTTGTTCTTAGTTCTCCTTAGGAGCAAGAAGGTCTCCCAGAGGTCCCCAGAACCCCCACTTCTCACTGCACAGAATCGGGTCACATGCCTGTTCCTCAGACTTCCATGCTTAGCTTAAGAGGAACGCACCCTTGGAGCTGAGCAAGGAGCCCCCAGGTTCATCACCCGGGGGGAGCAGAACAATGAAGGTTCTGTGAGGAAGGAGCCAACTATGGAGCCACATAACTCAGCCCGGCTCTCATGGCCTCTGTGCACATATGTATGGCCACAGGCTCCATCCTCTGGAGATGGCGCTGCTCAGTTTATTCTGCAATTTCTATCATGGTTTGCTCGAAGCATCACTTTTCTCAGACCTTATGCTATGATTTTGTTTCTTTTCTTCTCAGCAGAAGCCACAATGGAAATCCTGCTATAGAAACACTTGAGTGCTATCAAAGAAGCAGACCATATAAGGTGCTAAGGACCTTTTTATTTCAAATAAGAAACAAAACTATTTATACTTTTACAAGGACTCTGCCCTATTTTAGTAAATATTTGGCAAAGTTTCTTGATTAAAAGAGCAAACTGACCCTTGCTCTACAGGGCTGTTTTGCCACAACTAAAGCCGTTCATTAATTTTCTGAAAATAGAAGCAGTGAATGTGTGTCCCTCGCAATGCGCCTGAGCTAACGTTTGCTGGGACTTCACTCACACAGAGGCTCAATTGGCTAGGTGTCATATCAGCTGGACCCCAGTCAGACCCGGTGTGGGGCACAGTTACTGAACACAGTCCTTAGAGAATAAGCTTTAGTGCATGGAGCAGAGACACCTCCCTTTGTCCCTCAAGACTGTAGTTTGTCTGGCAATACATTTCAAAGTGGATCTAGATGTCCTGGATTTGCTAATAAGCCCCAAATGTTTTTGAAAAACAGCAATTCCCCAGATTACTAAGCCAGCACATTCTGAGGGCAGCTCCGTGAGTGCCATACGATTTTGATTTGTTGGCAGTTAACCCGTCCTGTGGTACAGGGCTCGCAGGAAGTTCTTCCGGGTCCAGCCACCACCTCTGTAGAGGCGTCATCTCGGTGGCTGGATTGGAAAGATCAGGCATGGCAGGAAGAACTGATTTTGAATTACTCTGAGAAATCTGTAGGAAGCCATGCTGATGGTTACTCCATGACACCACCCAAAGGTAGGGCTGAGGCTGGCCGGTCAGCTGGGTGCAAGATTGGGACACACAACTTGGTATCTGTTTCATTTGTAGTAAAATGTTTCTCCCTCCAATCCCCGTCTCCCGCCCTCTGGTCTGAGTGGACAGTTTCTGATCCCAAATCAAAACCACCCAGAAGGAAAAAAAAATCATTAATAGATTAAGGAAAGGATTTTAATTCTTAAAATCTTAAGTCTGGAAATTGCTTTAAAAATGAGGCATTTCCAGCCTGTGGCCTCTGGGTTGTATGTGGCCAAGACAGCTATGAATGTGGTCCAACACAAAACCATAAGCTTCTTCAGGGCATTGTGGGAATTTTCTTTTTCGGTGATGTCTTTTTGTAACCCAGGTTTTGGTTCTTGAGCATGAATCTTGTAGATGACAGAATCGTGTTACCACGTCAACAGGTCAGACACACTTGAGTCATCCTCTCTCCTCAAAATAACAACCCGAGGTGAGGTTTCTCGTCCAGTGTCACATGGCTCCTTCCCTACAGACTTGGACCAGGCACTGTTTGTGGTGCTGTGTAGGGAAGCCGTTCTCAAGGTCTTGGCAAAGCTATGTGACCATGGTGTGTCAAGACCGGAAGAAAAAGTTAAGGCTATCGCCAAACACCTGCAGGTGGGCGGGGAGGCCCCTTCTACCCAAACTTCTCACTGCAGTGACTTACCAAGGCAGCGACATATGGTTTCCTCAGGACGGTCAGCACCGCCAGCAGGTTGGAGGTCTCTGCTCTCTTGTTTGTACAACTAGAAAAAACAGGTTCCGAATGCCTCCATCGGACAGTGACAAAGGGTGTGACTTTGGGTCTAAATTGTAACATTTGGGCTGCCATCTTTCCTTGTACAATACTCAAGCTTTGCCCACAGTTGACTTCATGGATCTTTGCATGGATCTCCATCGAGTAGACGCTTTGGAAACAGATGATGCTCATGTGTGGTGGCTTGTCAGGTGTCAACTCACAATGAAACCTGGTCCCCAGGGCTCCCTTTCTTCTATGATTTCCCCCAAGAGACTTAGAAGGAGAAGGAGTTGAGGCACTGGCCACTTAAACAGTTTTTAAAATTACATTTGTGCGTGTGTTTATTGGGGCTAGGGAGGACGAGGCTGCCACAACATTCATGTGGAGGTCAGAGGAGAGCTTACTGGGGTTGGCGGCACACAACCTTGACGGGAAGCACCTTCGTCTCAGCCACCTTCCCAGCTTGGCAGCTTCCATTTTTATGTTTAAAAGATCAGCTGCCAGGTGCCTCTGGGGCTCATGTGTCTTGTCAGAATGGCCTTGCAAGAGTTTCCAGCTCTTCCCTTCGGGTCTGGCTGTGGGGTACCTCTGACAAAGGACTTCCATTTTCCACATCCCCGAGTTCTAGCTCTTGTCTGCTCTCCCCTTCAAGACACCTGTGCTCATCCGCCCACCTGCAGCAACTTTCGTGCCGACACCGGACACAAAGGCAAACGGTGTGCACCGCCTTCTCCACCAGATCCCAGGTGCTCATGGTCTAACCCTTAGCAAGAACAAGTCTCATCTTGTACATTATCCTTAATGGATTGCTTGCTGGCTGATATGACGTAGAAAGCAACTCATCTCAGACTTGGGATAATGTGGCTACACAGCAGCTAAAACGTACAACTCCAAATTTATCCATCGGCTCATTGTTTTCTCGGTGTGGAACACAGTTGTTGCCCAAGTGATAAGACCAGACACCTTCAGCACCCTCTGCTCCCCTCTTCCCCTTCTCCACAGAGGGGAGAACATGTCCTGTAACATGTCCTCTGCCCTGACTGCACTCCCAGCAGGACATGCTCCTCTGAGGTCAGGTCCAGCTGATGCATACTCTCACGTCTCAGAATGTCCTTCCATCTCCACACATCTGCCCCCATTCACTTCCTTCTGAGCGGTGACTGTTTTCCACGCCATGCTGCCCCTCTTCTGACACACTGACCATCTCCTCTTCCCGATTCTTGCTTTCCTCATTTTTCTCTCAAGTGCTTTGTTCTCTTGCCTCTCACAGACTCCCTCCCCTCCCCTTGAAACACTGTACTCACCTAGTCCACTTCTTAGGACACTTTCCTTGACCCTGCCTGCACCTCCCCCAGGCACTCACTTAGCTTTGCCCGGTAGGGAACTGCAGCCTCTCTCACCTTTAAAGCAGCTTCACCCGCTTTCTGTGCCAGTCACTCGACAGTGTGGCCAGCGGGGACCAGATCCCCCATACACACATGTTCTCATGTTCACAGTGTGTGGAAAGAGACAGCTAGCTAAGCCCAAAGCAACTAGAGAAAGCTGAGAGGGAAAGATAGGCAAGCTTGGCCTTCTTAAAAAACCCCAATGCTTCCAGGAAAATATATTATTTTGCATTAAACTAATAAACAAATTAATATCTCACAATGTGAGAAGAAGACTGTTATTAATTACTAATAATGAAATAGCTGAGTATAAATCCTTGGGAAAACAACACAGCCCAGCATCTAGTGAATAAAAATGTACATACTACGTAAACCAATATTCTCCTAAGGAAGAAATCCAAATGCTGAAACATGGTACATGCACACTACAGGGTCTTGATAAGGAAAAATTGAAAATCACCTGAAATAACCAAAAGAGGAGAAATGAAGGACCCATGGGCCACACACGGTGACCCGCACCTGCAATCCCGAGCCCTGAGAGGCCGAGGCAGGGGGATCACAAATGTGAGTCCAGCCTGGGTGCCATGTACATACACTGCCTCCAAAAGGAAAATAGGAAAACATGGTCAGAACATTAGGTACAAACCAAAGGGTAGGTGTGAAGATTAAAATATGAAGAAAAATGTTGACGACACCATCCATGGGAGAAAGCAGAACATGGTTATAATGTAGGGGAAGTTGGTAAAGACACTCAAGTCTGTTTAAACTAGAGACAGAACCTTCTTCAAATGTCACAATTTCACATTTAAACAGCAAATTCTAAATATTAACTTGGGAATGTGGACAGATAGGCTTAAGGTCCTTCCTTCCCTCCCTCCCTCCCTCCCTCCCTCCCTCCCTCCCTTGCTTCCTTCATTTCTTCCTTCTGTTGTTTGTTTTTAACAGAACACTTTCTTCCAGACGTCTCTAAATTTTTCAGCTTGACTTTTGTTGACTTCCATTTTTAAATGCATTTGAAAACAGGACTAATGAGCTGTTCTGTCCTGGGCTGCCCTGATAACGTGAATCTTGTAAACAGGCTCCAGATGAGCACACAGTCCCTCCGACCTTATCCCTTTTTAGGGAAGAGGCTCTCACTCGCCAGCTTCCCAGCTGCGAGGTTTGTGGGGGCCTTTAACTCTCCATTCTTGCTTCATTTTCATCGGCAATGTGATTTCTCCAGTGAATTTTCTTCCCTGTGACCAAAGGAAGAAGCGCCCATCTGTGCAGTCCCAGGCTGATTCTGGAAAGCAACCTGAGGGATTCTGCCGCTCTTCTCTGGTAATGGATGATAACTGTGTCTTGGAGTTCTTCATCTGGACTTGATGATAAGAGAGAAAATTGTAAATGAAACTATCAGTGAATGACAGCTACACATCCCCAGCAAGGCAAAGCATGTAATTGGCTGGTTTAAGAATCCAAAGAGGGGGCTGGAGAGATGGCTCAATGGTTAAGAGCACTGGCTGCTCTTCCGGAGGACCCGGGTTCAATTCCCAGCACCCACATGGCAGCTCACAACTGTCTGTAAGTTCAGATGTCCAGGATCTGACACCTTCACACCAATGCATATAAAATAAAGTTAAAATAAATTAAAAAAAAATCCAAAGAGGATGGCCTCTGAGCTATTTCTAAAACTCAAGGAAGAGTGGAGGAGAGGCACATAGCCTGCTCTAGGTTATATACCCCAGATTTTTGTTTTGTTAGTTTTTGTGTTTTTAAGACAGGGTCTTGTTTTACAGCCCAGGTTGATGTGGAACTTGCTGCATAGCCTCGCCTGGCTTTAGACTCGTAGCCATCTTCCTGATTCAGCCTCTTGAGTTCTGAGATTATAGACACTGTGCTGGTTGGTTTTGTCATCCTGCCACAAACTTAGACATTTGGGAAGAAGGAGCTTCAACTGAGGAAATGTTTTCCCCAGGTTGGCCCGTGGGGCATTTCTTGATTAATGGGTGATTGACACTGGAGGGCCTTGCCCGTTGTGGGCGGTGTCGCTTCTGAGCAAGTGGTCCTAGGTTGTCTAAGAAAGCAGGCTGAGCAAGCCAGGAAGCAGCGATCTCCCATGGCCTCTGCTGCGGTTCCTGCCTCCGTGTTCCCACTCTGACTTCCCTCAGCGCTGGAGTGTGACCTGAGAGCTGGAGCTGGAATAAACCCTTTCCTCCCCAAGTTGATTATGGTCATGTGAGTATCCAGCAATAGGATCCTAACTCAGACAGGTGCATCCAGCCAAATACAGCAGATACTTTGTTTCTAGTGTTACGTGTGCTAAGAGCCAATCGGTTACCAAGGAGCTGGGTTTCTCTTTGTGAGATTTTAGGCTTGTTCATGGATATTGTGTTGCACAAAGAGGTGGGATTCTTTATGGCCTCTCAGCCACAGGAGACTGAAAGTTAGCACTGACTCTGAACAATTCAACTTCTCAATTGCTCAACAGTCTTGAAACTGCCTTGTCTAGATGTGAGGGCAACCTTTCAGGACCAGCCAGAGAGCAGACATGGCTTACCTCCCTCCACCTCAGCTCTCGTGGACAAATGGCTCAGGAAGCCCCGTTGATACAGCAGCATCGCTCTGTACAGCATCAGGCCAAATGACATTCACAGCTGCTTCAATCGTCTCCCTGTCAGGAAGGTGCGGCGCCATCAGCCCTGGTTTTCAGAAGTGGAAGCCGAAACCTAGAGAGGGTCAGGTACTTGCTAGAGGTCATATCTACAAGTCGGTGGAACTGGGATTCTAACCCAATAAGGCGGGTGGATTCCAAAGACTGCCTTTCCATTTGGACTCATCACGTGTTGCCTTCTGGGGGTTACTCTTCACCGAACTGTTTTTGTAACAACATATTGAAATGTCACATCTCATCCTGTCTGTCTTACCAAGGAAAACTAAGGCTCAAACATAGGAAGCAGCTTGTCTCCTGGCACATGACAAAGAAGTGGCGGAGACAGGATTCGATGTGGTGACCTGGATCTAGAGTCTGTGCTCAGCCTCATTGTGAGCACAGCCTCTCCAAGATCAGCCTCCTCAGGTGGCTGGCACACCCAGCGTCCTGATAGCAGGTTGTGGGCCAGTGTCAAGGCTCCATAAGAGGAATGTCGAGGGAAGAGAGTCCAAGGAGCCTGCAAAGAATTCTCACCCAGGTGGAGGGGCCGTTAAGCCTTTCAAAGGCATGGGAAGAAGGGTCACATCTAGCCTGCATCTCCATGTTTACTTCTACAAAACCACCACAGAGTTCCCTTCTGGAAATCTTTACAATGTACAGGCCTTTATCCTGTCAGAGAAGGCTGAGAAACAGCAAAGGCCTGCCTTGGCCTTTATCTCCTTAGATAGGGGAGAAATCCACAGTTATGTGGGATCCAAGGAGAGCCAAGCTTTTGACACTGTCCAGCGCTGCCTGTAGAGAAAGGCACCGGCAGCACCAGATGATCATGGAGTTGACCCAGGGCTGTTCAGACAGTACTGGAAATCCAGGTGCCCCAGAGCTGAGTCTTCCACAGGCAACCAGAAGGCTTATCCTTAATCCCTCTGGGTAAGGAAGAGGCAAAGTCTGGGAGCTCCCCGAGGGCCGTGGACTATAGGCTATATTCTGTTATCCCTGGCTTTTCCTGGAGTGCCAGACTCACAATGCATGTTTAAATGAGAACACAGGTATTAGTGCCAGACAGACCACGGTAAGGAGCAAGTTACCAATCCCCAGCGCCATGGTAACCTGCTCCACACAGTGAGTTGGAGGACAGTCTGTATTTCATGGGGCTCTGTAGATGTAACCAACCGTCTTATTAAATAAGAAACACAGAACCAATGCAAAGAAGAAAGCCAAGAGATCAGAGCTAAGAGCTAAAACCTTACCTTCCTCCTGTGGTGGCCCTACCTCTCTGAAGGAGAGCTACTTCCTGTGTTAAAGTCTTTATAAAGACTTTTGGTTCTGCCTTCTCCTTGGTTGTAAACCCAACCACATGACCGCCTTGTCACTGCCTGTCTGTACAAACCTCCAGGTGTTCTATGGTTGGTATTGAGATTAAAGGCATGTGTATCCAATGCTGGCTGTATCCCTGAACACACAGAGACTTACCTAGCTCTACCTACCAAGTGCTGGGATTACAAGCATACGCCACCACCGCCCTGCTTTCCTATGGCTTGCTAATAGCTCTGACCCCCAAGCAACTTTATTTATTAACATACAAATAACATTTTAGTACAAAAGAAAATATCACCATAGGGCTCTTATGCAGGTTATACATTATATAAAATTCTGAATCTAGGGGAATGTTGTATTGGTTGGGCATGTGTTGGTTGGGCATGGCAGTTCATGCCTGTAACCCCGCTACTGGCGAGGCAGCAGCAGAGGACCAGAATTGAATGCTATCCTTAGCCCAGGCTGCCTTCTAACTTGTCATGTAGCTAAGTTGAGACTCTGTCTCAAAAACTACAATATGGTACAACACGATATGATATAATTCTGAGAGTAGCCCACAGTATCCTATACATGTTAGCTATTGCTGGAATTCTACAACTCAGGCTGGTTAATGGCTCTGTTTTGAATCCTGCTACCTCCCTCCATTTCCCCCACCCCCCACTCAATCTCCACCTTCTCTGGACTGTACAGTAGTTATATTTCTGCTACGATACTTAACATACTAGCGATAAGCATGTCTGTCTGCTCCCTCAACTAGACCATGAACTCTCCTCAGAGGGCTGGGCCTTATCTGGGTGTACACACTAGTGTAACCGATTAAACACTTGCCTCCCTACTCTGCCTCACGGACCGACAGGTCTCCCGCATCTCCATCCTGGAGCTCATGATGTGTCAGCTGTCTCAGACATGGTGCCATCTGAGGGATCCTTTGTGTAAGGGCCTTTGTCCAGCGGTGGGATCAGCTAAGAGACAGGAGCCAAACCCTGAGTCAAGCCTCCCGACCAGGCTGGCAGAGGTGTCCATTCCTGTTTCCTGGGCTTCTGACTGCTTTGCTTGGCTTCCCTGAGATTGCCATATCTCACAGCTGCCTGAGTGAGTATGTTAACATTGTTTCTGTCCCTAACGTTTCTTAAACGCTCAATGCTGCTCAACATCAACCAGCAAGCAAACCATGAGGGGACTTTTTAAAAAGATCAGTCGCATTAGAATTTTTTTCCTGCAATCTGTCATATTTTTCAACAAACAGAGCTCAAGGATAGTTAACTTGATGTTCATTGTTGTGAGAGTGTGTCTGCGGTAGCCCAGGTTGGTCTCAAATGCCGCCTGTAGCAGAGGATGACCTTGAACTTTTGTTCTTTCTTCCACTTCCCAGCGATTGTGATCAGTGCTCAGAACACTTCCTGGTTTTATGCAGTGCTCTGCACATGCTAGGCGAGAACTCCATCGACGTAAGCTACTTCCCCAGCCCTGGTTTCCACGGGTGCGTGTGTTGAACACATTCCCCCTTAATTTTTCTGCCTCTCTCCCTCCCATTAGTCCTCCTTATCTCCTTAGACAGTTTCTCTTCCACTTTCTTGTGATATACACACACGTTTTTATGTACCCATCTACAACACAGGAGCCACAAGTAGGAGCAAACATAGCGTTCTGATTCCGGTGGACCCACATGAGGCTCAGGGACCATTGCTAAAAAACGCCAGGAAGGTGCCGGTGCTTCTGGACTCACATCTGGGCACTACTGCCATGTAACCACAGACACATAACTATGATGGTGTCACCGTGAGACTTGAGAACAGTAAATGCCATTTGAAAAGCCATTCTACAGCATTGGACATCAGGGAAAACAACACTGAAGAGTCCAGAAAACACCAATCCAAATGGTTAAACTCCCCCCCTCCCCCACCCTCTCTCTCTCTCTCTCTCTCTCTCTCTCTGTTGAAGACACAAGAGAAGCTTTCAGATACTGTTTTTTTTTTCCAGCTTTGCATTTTTGCAGTGCTGTGGATAGAACCAAAGGCCTTGAGTACAACAGGCAAGCACTCTGCCTCTAGCTCGAGGTTTCCTTTTAAAACAAAGTTAAACGCGTGCTCATAAATTTGCCCAAAAGAATTGTAAAGTTATATTCATACAAAAATCAGTACAAGTGTACATGAGCTTGGCAAGTTTACTTGTACATAAATAGCCCAAATATCTTCCAACAAGTGAGTAGATTAAAAAGTATGTTCAGTAGAATGCATGCACCTGGTTACAGTAACAAACAAAACCAAACCAAACCCCATGCCACTGGTATACACACACACACACACACACACACACACAAAACCGTAGATGAATCTTAAATGTGTCATTCTAAGCGAAAAGAGTCAGTAACAGAAGTAGGAACAAACATTCTAGAAAAATCAAAACAGCAAAGGTGGGTCACATATCAGTGGTTTGGCTGTGGTGTAGTGGGGGAAGGATTGGTTGCAGAGCATTTTATATGAGCATTTTATAGCATGAAGGAAACCTTCTGTAGTTAGGTTGTTGTGGATTTATATGACTACATACATTTGAGGGAAAAAAAAGTCCTTCTAAAAAGCTGAACTTTGTGTGCATTATATCTCTGAAACAACCAGGACAGTAGAAACCAACAACAAAAACTTGTAGTTCCCATTTGCTTGTGGAATTAAAAGTCCAAATACCCTAGCCAGGCCCTTTCTAATCATGTCTGCGCTTTACTGTCTGCAAAGGCAACCAGTCTTCGCCATCACCCAAACATGCCCTGGGTTTCTCTCGGTCTGAGCTATCTCATGCCCTGGAACACCCCCTTCTCTTGCTCTCACCGCCATCTGCAGAGGCACAGAGTGAGCACACCCTCTCCACCTCCCCACCCTGCGACCTGGAAGAGCGGTCAGTGTCCATCTGTCTCAGGGCTCCTAGTCTCTGTAGTTTCCTCCTTCCTAGGACAAACTACACTAACTGCTTGCTCTCCCCAAACTCCTACACACCCTTAGATTCCTCCAGCAGGTCACTCGCATCACATGCTACCTTCTGTGACTCTAGCTGACAAGAACCTTCTTTACACACCTTCAGCTGTTGGTACCCAAATTACAGACTGATCTCGGTGTTATATTTGATGCCCTGATTACTACTCTGTTACCTCTTGTTCAGCTGTCTGTTCTTGAGGACAGGAACTATGCCTTAATCATCTTCGAATACTGGGAATGTATTTTTTTTATTATTATTACACACACTAGGTAGATACTAAAAGCACTGAGTGAGTGAATGAATGTTTCCCCAGGAATATTTTTCGTCTCTCACGTTGGCCCAGAATGATATCATGGAAAGGTAAGCCTGCAGTGTGACCCTTTCGCTCAGGCAGGGGCTCAGTCATGCTAAGACTTTAGCTACTCCAGCTGGACCAATTCTTTGGACGTAAGAAAACCGACTTAGACAAACTCTGTGTGTGTCGGAGGCAGGAATGATCACGCACTTGCCCCAGCCTCTGAAAGGCTCAGCATGCACGTCTGCTCTGCCGCCTGACTCATGCACCCTGCATAGGTAAGATAATAGCCCGGCCGGCAGTGATGACAGGCCGAGCTGTGGTGGTGTCACCTGCTGGTGGCGACTGACACCTTGTCCTCACTCCCCTGTTCGAGAAGGGTTCCTCACCGCCCCACCCTTGCTGCTTCCCTGGAGGTGCCCACCCTGACAGACCTGTCCTCTCAGTACAGCTGTCTCCAGAGCCTGTCACCAGCTCATCAGCCACCACCACACTTTCTCCTGGCCCTCGAGTGCTGACAGCCAGCCATGAGGGAGACGTATGGCTGTGGACACTGGCAGCTGGCTCTCATGCTACTCACTGGGAACTGACAGTTTGAGATCCCAAACAAGGACACCAATGCTTTGGCCAAGCTCTGAGTATGAAGATATGTCCCGAGGGAGAAACCTACACAAACACAATACATATACCTGTACACATGCATACGCACACCTGCATTCACACACATATATACACACACGCTTCCATAGGCACATGTGTTAATATTTATTCTATTTAGGGTTACCATTGCTGTGATGAAACACCATGACCAAAGCAACGTGGGGAGGAAAGGGTTTATTTACACTTCCACATCATTGTTCGTCATTGAAGGAATCAGGACATGTCTCAAACAGGGCAGGAACCTGGAGGCAGGAGCTGAAGCAGAGGCCATGGAGGGGTGCTGCTTATGGCTTGCTCCTCATGGCTTGCTCAGCCTGCTTTCTTATAGAACCCAGGACCACCTGCCCAGGGGTGGCACCACTAACAACAGGCTGGTCCTCCCCCATCAATTGCTAATAAAATGCCTTACTGCTGGATGTTATGGAGGCATCTTCTCAATTGAGGTTCCCTCCTTTCAAATAACTCTAGTTGTGTCAAGTTAACATAAAACTAGCCAGGGCAATACTCATGTCCACGCACGCATGCATGCATATGCACATATATCCGCATATATGCATGCATTCATATGCATGTATTCACACATATATATGCACATATCACACACACGTGCACATATCACACACATACATGTGAGTGCACACACATACATTTGTGTCTATATACCCATTCACATATGCAAATACCCATGCACACACAAGTATATAATTCACATACACACATATTCATTCACATGCACATATACATCTGTACATATTCCCACAAGTGCATATATGATGAGTACACCCACGTATACCTGCATCAATATGTCCATACACACATATTGTACATTCATAAATGCATACCTGGATATCTGTGTTCATATACATATAAGTACACATGCGGGTGCAGAGACACACAAACATACGGATTCGTATTCACATTTACACACACAAGTTCAAAGACGGAGCTACTAGGAACCTCAAATGACTATCCCCGCAGATCCGCGCCTTGCTCAGCCGTCGTCAGAGAAGCTTCCTCCTACAGCAGAGGAGAGCAAATACAGAGTCCCACAGCCAGACAACGTGCGGAGGGTGAGAGACCTAAATGGGGTGTCCCCATCAACCCCCACCCCCTCAGGGAACTCTAGGGAAGAGGAGGCAGGAAGAGTCTAAGAGCCAGAGGGTTGGAGGACCCCGGGAGATAAGACCCGAACACAGCACGGCCTGTGCACGTGTGAACTCACAGGAATATGGCGGCATGCTCAGGGGCTGCGCGGGGCTGCACCAGATGGGGCCCGAGAGCTGAAGGAAGTGGACACATAGCTCCTGGGTTAGGGGTGGATACATCTCCAACTGACAGCCACTTGCAAATGAAAGATTAGTTTTCTCCAAGGGAGTCTCACGGGGGAATAAACTGTCCGTAAGGGTGGGCTCCATGCCGCCAGCAGACGGCCAACAGGAAATGAACTCAACGCTGTCTTTGGTGGTTCTCTGCATCATAGTGTTTGCGTCGGGACAATTTTTGTTGTTGTTGGCTTTGTGCATATATTATGACTTGTGGTTTTGTATGAAAATATATTTTTGATAAAAGATAGAAGAAAAGAGTGTTCTCTTGCTCCTGTGTGGCTTCCGTGTCTTGCTTTCTCCCGCCTTTCACCTTCGGGTAAAACTAGTCGTCCATTCTGGCTGCCATTCTGGCTCTTCAGGAGGCTCCCTTCCAGAAGGCAGAGCTGCTGAGGGTGCAGGTCTCCACCTTCCCAGTGCAGAAAGTCCTGCAGATGCCAACACTGAGCGGGTACCTAGAAGCTGCAGTACTAAAATCCGGCACTAAAGCAGCTAATGCCCCTCCCTGCCTGTCTCTTTTATCATTGAATAGTTCTAGTGTTTATTATCGTGGAAACACACACGTAACCCTGCATGATCACACTGCTTTCAGCCTTGTGGTTCTCAGAGTCTTCAGGGGTCCAAGTTGTGATAGCCTTGTCTGCAGCTTCTCTCTGGAAGCTCCAGCATGGGTTCATCAGCTGTGCTCTTGGGGGGGGACAGTGGACTAGGAAACACCAACTCAGGTCTCTTCTGCCTGCTCGTTCTATATGGGACCCCAATGCTCCTTCCATCTTCTCCCCTTCTTTTTCTTCTTCTTCTTCTTCTTCTTCTTCTTCTTCTTCTTCTTCTTCTCCTCCTCCTCCTCCTCCCTCTGCGGCTCCCTCTCTCTCTCTCTCTCTCTCTCTCTCTCTCTCTCTCTCTCTCTCTGAAAGCCTCACACATGAACCAACTCTCTTGTGCCATTCAGAGAGATGAGACAGGTCCAAGCATACAATTATGGTTTGAACATTAACATCCCCCGTCCCTACCAAAGTCATGTGTTAGAAGCTGTATTTGGGAAAATGCTGGTAAATGTAGTCATGAGGGTTCCACCTTCATAAGTGACTTTAGTATATGTACATTAGTAAGATTTGCCCTCTTTTCCTGCACTGAGGAACATCTATGAAGAGTCCTCAACAAACTTTAAATCTACTGGTGCCTTGACCTTACCCTTCCCAGCCTCCACTACTGACAACATAAATATTTGTTGCTTACAAATTACTCTTAGGTATTTTATTATAATATCATGAGAAGACTAAGACACACATCTGAAATATCAAAAGAAACAAATTTAGCTAATAGGGAGAGCCACAGTGTACCTACATGAGAATGCATGTACACACACACACAAACACAGATTAAGGAGCTCCATTTGAGTATCTGAATATTAATGCCCTTGGCAAAAGAGCCTCTCATATTTTGCTGAGAATCATCTTTTCCCTCTTCATGGACCCCTGGTGAGAATCTGGAGCCTTACATACGAACCAAATACTTCTACCCTCAGGAACTTTCCATCCCAGAGGGTTGGTTCAATTTCTTTCTTTAAAGACTTCAGTATTTATGTATATGGGTGTTTGTAGATGTAACCAACTGCCTTATTAAATAAGAAACACAGAGCCAATGTAAAGATGAAAGCCCAAGAGGTCAGAGCTAAGAACCTTACCCGCTTTCCGCCAGCTAGACTCTCCGAAAAGGGAGGTATTTCCTGTGCATTCATCTTTAAATAGAATTCTGTTCTGCCTTCTCATTGGTTGTAAACCCAACTACGTGACTGCCTTGTCACTGACTCTCTGTACAGACCTCCAGGTCTTCTATGGTTGGTATTGAGATTAAAGGCATGTGTCTCCAATGCTGGCTGTATCCTTGAACACACAGAGATCTACCTAGTTCTGCTTACCAAGTGCTGGGATTAAAGGCGTGCACCACCACTGCCCTGGCTTTCTCTATGGCTTGCTAATAGCTCTGACCCCTAGGCAACTTTATTTATTAACATACAAATAAAATCACATTTCAGTACAAATAAAATACCACTATAGGTGTTTGCATCCATGTATGTCTGTGTGCTATGCACATGCCTGGGGCTTGCAGAGGCCAGAAGAGAGCAATGGGTCCTTTGGAAGTGGAGTTAACAAATGGTTGTAGCCATAATGTGGATGCTGGGAGTCAAACCCAGGTCGTCTGGAAGAGCAGCCAGAGCTTTTAACCACCGAGGCGTTCTATGTCTAGCCCAGTGTTGTTTTATCACTTGCCTATAATTTAACACTACTTACCATCTCTCTCCCACGCCCTGAGCTCTGTGAAACCTTCGTCCTTACCTGTCTTATCCTGTGTTGTAAGCACAGGCCACGTGGCAAGCTCTCAGCAAGCCTCGGGTGGACAGGTGCGTGGATGCTGAGTCGATTTTGTGGCTGTCACTATCTTAATTAGCCCCTGCATCACCCATGTGCGCGCTAGACCCGCAAAAGCTAAACTCTGCAATCGCCCTAAGGGGGACCCCTCAGCAACCAGGACAGCCATGAGGGGCTGGGGGTGTCTCACTTCCACTCTCTGGAAGAGCACAGAAGGGTGGGCGTTTTTGCTGTTTGTTTCTTCTGTGGCCAGCATTTGCACAATGGCTCTGCAAGGCTCTTGACTGATCTGAGTGATCCCTGGGTCACAGGAACAACTCAGGGAAGCCACGGGCCTCTGTCATTGAGTGAAAGTGGACAACACACCAGTCAACCATCTCCACATCTTTCAGGCCATGCATAGCTGTTCTGAAGCTCCTTTCCCCCTTCCAGCTGTCACTGGTCTATTTGGTTAGCACTGTCAGGGGAGAGGTAGGCAGACCCTTTGCCTCTAGGGGTATTAGTGTGAGCCATGGCAGGAGACAGAGTTAAATGCCAGATGCCGGCCACTGTTGGAACCCACTTGTCTCTTCCCTGGCTTCAGACCAGTTCCCGGCAGCTTGAGCAGCAAATCACAGGCGCACACAAACAAGCTGGGCACACACAGTGTGGGCGTTGTTTCCTCTGGACGCTGTGTCACTTTATCCTCTGATTAGGGACTAAGGGCTCAGGAACATAAGGGGAAGGCTACAGCCATGTCCCTGGTAATCCACGGACTGTGATCTGTGGGCCCAGCTCACGTCAACAGTTGGATTTCAAGGCTTGATTTGCGTATGTTGGTGGAAGACTCAGGGTCTTATCTACCTCATGAATTTCCAAAACAATTCTTAATGCACTTTTTCAAAAACAAAACACTCTTAAAAATGAAAATATAACTTAAAAAAACAGAAAAAGTATAAAAGAAAAATGTAGTTTCATAAATAGTGGTACATACAAAATACATGTATATATGTATATATATACATGTTCTTTGGCAGGGGGAAGGATTCATAATTTGGTAAAATTATACAGACTGCTTCTTCTAATTACAAAATGTCCTCAGTAATTCTCAATGATTATGTTTAATATTACAAAAGATTCCACTGAATGGCGACACTGTAATTTACCCAGCTATTCCCTGACAGATGGGCATCCAAGTTACTAATGGTTTATTAGTATAATAAAAACACAGCAGTAAACAGGTAGTGTGAGTCACAGATCCCTGTACATAGAAGACGAGCAGCTTATTAAAGCGACAAACACTTTGGGTCACACAAAAGACGCAGAATGTGCAGAGAGAGGCTGAGGGCAGCAGTGGGGGCCAACTGCCAGGGTCCCGCTGCAACCCAGTCCTGAGACTGTGCCCATGTCAGCACGCATGTTCTCATTCACAGGACACACCTCACAGCCCAGGTTTGGATGAGTCTGGCTGGGTCGCTGAGTGTCCTTTTAACCCAGAGCTTTGGAAGACCCCTGAGAGACGTCTCACATGCAGGTGCTGCGTCATGTGTGGGTGGAACAAACCCACCTAGCTACTCCCAGCACTAGGGAGGGCATCAGGAGGGAGCCTTAAATGGAGGTTCTGGAGTGGCAGCTCCCACACTTTCCTGTCCATCAGCTCCAGGCTGCGTGCACAGACATGCCCAAATTCTGTTCATCACCGACCCTTTTCTCTGCTTTGATTAAGGAATCAAAATGAAAACTAAAGGGCTCAGGTGGGCCGACACCACAGCCAGGGAAGTCTTCATGGAACGTGCAGGGTCATGTGCTCTAGATGGAAATGGGGTCCCAGAACCACAGAACAGGTCAGTGTCACTATACTCTAGATGAAAATGGGGTCACAGAATCACAGAACAGGTCAGTGTCACTACACTCTAGATGGAAATGGAGTCCCAGAACCACAGAACAGGTCAGTGTCCCTACACTCTAGATGAAAATGGGGTCACAGAACCACAGAACAGGTCAGTGTCACTACACTCTGGTGGAAATGGGGTAGTAGAATCATGGGATGCAGCTGGGTGTTGTGTAGCAGTTTCCTCTGAGATAAAACATTCCATCTCAGAAAGAAGCCCATTAAGACTCACGATGTTCTAGTGAGAGGTGAAACATCCCATCCTGATCCGAAGTTCACTGAAACACAGTAAATGAACTACTCAAAAGCTTCAGAAAGTCCTTGAAACTGACTAGATTCCCTAGGCCCCTCCCACCCCAAACATACATGGGCAGGAAGGACTGCCGAACCGTACTCTAGACTGGAAGAGGCAGAGACCAGACCCATAACCTGAAGAGGACGCTCTCCAACCTGCTGGGCTCCCTGCAGACTGTGCAGAGTGCTCCAGGTTCCCAGCTTTGTGAGCCGTCACCCATGCTGGGGTGGGCTGTGGTGATGCAGCTGTCTCTGAGTCATTTCTGCTCCCCTCTCCCACATTCCTGTAAGTGACACCAATAAAACTCTAGTTCGCCAAAGCTGGACTTTGGTCTGTCTTTGTCGCTCTATCTGGAGTAAGCAGGTGTTTGTTTACATCTCCCTGGGAATAGTAACACAGAGACCAGCACTGGGTTGCTACATTCTCAGTAGACATGAGTTAACAGAATGTTGGTTCCTTAGCTTAGCAAACAGTGATTGTCCAAGCCGAGTGGAAAGGCTAGCACTCGCTTTAGCTTACAGGTAACAGAACTCTGAATATAGCAAACCCCCTCCCTCGGGGATGAGTGAGCAGCAGGTTGCTGGCTGCTGCCCTGCATTACTGAACTCCAGGAATTGGGGGTGGGGCAAGACTATAAACCTGCTGGATTCTTTTCAGCACAACCTGGATTGAGCATCTGGAGAACCTGTAAGCGACCCACGTCATCTGGACATGTCTCCCGTAGTAGAATATGACAGAGAATTTCTGAGATGGCTCAGGCCCACTAGAGAATCCTGGGCCTTACACATTCCAGCACCACCTTGGGGCCACCCCACGTCCTGGATGATGGATGAGCAAAATAAACCACAACCTCACCTCTACACAGGCAGAGACTGAGAGAGAAGGTAAGAGGTGGCCTGAGGGACGTAGGGAAGCAAAGGTACCCAGAGTCTCATGGCTGCTACAAGGATTCCAGAGACCCCCAAGCTTCACCTACAGGGACAGGCCACACCCCTGTTTCTCAGTTTCCCCATCTCTAGGTTAAGAGTGGCTGCAGCCTGCATCCCTCTTCTGTGAGACAGTCCTGCTTAAACACATTCACTGAAAAGTTCTCAGTGTGCCCACGATTCCAGCCCTCCCCTTTGACTCTAGCAAGCAGCCTTTCCCGATGTAGTTATGTTTAAGGACCTTGGTTTGATCCACACAGTAAACAAAACAATACAATGAAAGCCCATGCTAAATTAAAATCCCACTTTAGTATAAGTTGGAGCTCAGGAAGAATCCAAGGTGAGAAAGCGAGCAATGGGGGAATGCGGAGGAGAGGCCAGAGCTGAGGTCCGGAATAAGAAAGGCCCACAAAGATGACATGCACTTAGGGTACTGCATGGGATGGACAAAGAGTGTAGACAAAACGTCAGAGCTGAGGTCCGGAATAAGAAAGGCCCACAAAGATGACATGCACTTAGGGTACTGCATGGGATGGACAAAGAGTGTAGACAAAA
>CABHPP010134644.1:25125-35478 GCA_902168425.1 Peromyscus attwateri
CCCCCCCCTCCTCCTCCTCCTCCTCCTTCTTTTTCTTTAACAAATTGAAGGGTTCTTATCAGAAAAAGTTTGTGGCTGCAGATCTTTCATTGACTTATTCACTTACTTACAAGCATATTTAATATTCAGACCTCGCTCTGTTGCTTGAGTGCTGGGAGAAGTACAAGGCAGAAGTTTCTAAGTCTTGGCCTAAAAGATAGAAAGGTAACTTGTCACCAAGATGCCAGAATGCCTGGGTGCAAATCTTCCATTTCCCAGTTCTGCATTCAACTACTCTGGCCTTCAGCTTCCTTGTTTAGAGAATAGGAACAATGATATCATTCTTTCCTTCATCTGTTATAGGGAATAAATTATTTAACAAAGTGTTTAGAATGGAGCCTGCTACATAATAATTGCCCCAATAAATGTCAGTCATGATTAAGAAGGGAGTTTCCAAAGAAGGCGATGGTCTCACCTTCCAACATTAGCAAGTCATTCGATGCATCATTGTAGTTAAAATATTTTGCCTTTTCCTTATATATGTAATTATCTTATTTGCTTACTTTCAACATTTATCATGTTCAGCCTCCATTTCACAAACAAACAAATCCTCCTGAAATGGACAAAAAGACAACATCCAAGAATCTGTCAAGTTAGCGCCCTCCACCCAGGATCTGAGTTTAATTTGATTAGTGCTGGGAGCTTGACATTCCTCTCACACTTGGTGAAGGTGTGTGGCAGGGTGTGGCACTATTGCAGAGCCTCCTAAGTCACTGCCCTGGCTCCTGGGGCTTTGCAAGTGAGCTGGAGCGGGTCCCCTAGCTCACTGTCATTGCGCAGCACAAGACACTCCCTATCCCACTGCTGTGTACCCAGCCTCTGCAAGAGTGGTTGGTGGTCATGTCACCAGACTGAGGGAGTGTCTGCCATGGTCTGAAGAGACAAAACAGATGGGTTTGGTTAGGGTTCCACCCACTCAGTGTGTGGGTGTTGGTGACCTCAGAGTGGAGACTGCAGAGAGATCCTTGGGTCTCACGGGTTGAAACCGCCCTTTTACGGATGGGGATCAGGAAGAAAGTGGTTGTCTGGGATCCAGTAAAACTCCTTCCTTCCTGGGGTTCCCCGAGGTCAACCTCCACCAAGCAACCCACCTGTCCTCAGGGCATATATGACCTATTCAGTCCATTCCCTGTTTTCTCAGTGCAGAAACAGAAGGAAACAGGGAACATGAATGATGACCCTCTTCAGGAGCCCAAGAAACTGTTACCCAGAGTGTGTGAAGGAGCCAGGTCACTGTTGATGTTTCTCTGGCTCCCTAGGTAATGGTCAGAAGCAACAGACGTCTCTGCCTGTGGTCCATGGTCAACACAGTACATTGTGGAGACCTCCAGGCTGACTTCACAGAGGTGAACCTGTCTAGGATGGCATTCCAGGCCCAGACGAGAAGTGGGAGATGTGGTTGAGGGATCGGTAGATACTTGGCTTTCTCTAACCAGGCTCACTCTGAAGCCCTTCTCCTTTGGACATCTCATAAGCAGGACTCAACTGTGACACATGACCACATTGGGTGAGTCCTATTGTAGCAACATAGTCTAGAGTCAAATGGCCAAGACCCTTGTTTGATATGCCCACAAATATTGACGAAGCCTCTGTTCTCACTCATGTCTTAGAATACTATGATTACAACAATAGCTACCATTTACTAAGTCCTAATATGGCAGGAAATATTCTAGGAGGAAGAGGGGAGCAAGAGAATTATACTCAGTGTGTGTGTGCGCGCGTGCGTGCGTGTGTGTGTGTGTGTGTGTGTGTGTGTGTGTGTGTGCATTTGAGTGCACGTGCGTGCAGAGGCCAGAAGAGGGAGTTGGAGCTGGAATTACAGGTGGTTGAAACCACCTGATGTGGGTATTTGGAGCTGAACTCAGGCCTTCTGCAAAATCAACAAGCCATTCAAATACAGGAGCCTGTGAAGGCCGTTCTTATTCAAAAAGCCACAACTGCCTTCTTAAGGTGTGGGGCCACTGTGTAGAACCTCTCTGGTGGAGCCTCGCTTTGTAATCACAGAGGCTGCAGAAGCTGCTGAAAGAAAATGTGGTCCTTACTTCTGAGGTGGCTTCAACTGAACACTTGATGTTAACTTCCTTGGTCTTGGAGGATTTAAGAAGAAGCAGTGAAAAGAACAGCAAGTATCTCTCAGGTACCACACATACGTCTGCATAGGAAACTGCTGGGGATACACGGGTAACGTCGATCAGATAGCAGCAGTTTCAAAGGGTTTGGTCTTAGGCAATGTTTGCTGACCAACTGAAACTAGCCAGCTTATGAGCAAAGCTAACTCACCACTCAGTCATGGCACTAAACTGTGGTTTAACATTTTTCAAAGCGAGAGACACATGTGATATCTTACTAAGATTCAGGCCACTATGTGTGTGTGTGTGTGTGTGGAACTGCACGTCATTTCCATATTACCGAGGTCGCAAAGCTCCTGAGTTGCATACCTGGTATGCAGCAATGCCTTTCTTTGTAAATATCTTAAGTCCTCCATAGCAGCCCAAGGTGGCCCGTTGATAATCCCCTGGGACACAGATGAGCAGGCAGCCCAGAACTCAGATGTCGCAACACTGAGCATCATTTAGACGACAAGAGCAACCGACAGAGTGTGGAAGCATTTAGGAGGGTTTGGATGACCAGGCTGGGAGAGAGCGGGAGCTAAAAACTATAGGCAAAGGAGTGTCATGTCTTTAAAGCCACCATTCTGAGAGGTAGAGGGAAGCCTAGGAGCCCACAGGGTTCAGGCAGAAACAACACTGCCTGCCTAAGATAACAAAACAAAGCAACAAGGCTCAGAGACCTGGCTAGAGGCAGAGGCAAGTGGACTGTGATTTCTAATTTCTGTCCATCAGTCCGTGCACACATTGTGCTATGCTGGACTTGCCCTCCGATTAAAAATTTGCCGCTTCGCCTAACAAGTGGTCTTATTTATAGACTGTTACTATGTAAAGCTATTCCATGTTTCTAAAGTGACAACAGGTTCTTAAGCAGAATTCTTGGCTGTGACACAGCAAAAGTGTTTTAGAAAGATTAGCCTGTCAAAAGCGCTCTAAATAGATTTTAAAAAGAAAGAGGGAGAGTGGAGACAGGAGAGGGAGGGAGCCAGGGAGGCCTCCGAGCACCGAGTACAGGGACTGACGAGAAGGGAGAGCCGTAGGCGATGTCAGAGCATGGTAGACCGAGAGCTGACCGGGCTGGGAGAGAGTGGAAGAAAACTATGACGGATCTAAAAACAATAGGATCAGTTGGACAGTTTTTCCCTGAAGGTCAGATTCTGGGGTTTCGTAAAGCAGCTATTGCTCGTCAATCTTACCGGCTGGTTGGAAACCATGGGCAGCCCATTCTTCCCAAACTCTGTCATCTATTTTGAAGTATGTGGCTCGCACTGGTTCTACTCTTCAGTCTAATTCATGGGCTTTCATTTCCAACATGCTAAAGTAAACCAAAATGATCTCAACTCCCACTTCATGTCACCTCTTGGTTTGCACACAAAACAAATGTGAAGCAAAGTGAAAGACCACGAGAACGGTCCATTGCAACGTACCCGACTCGGATCTGGCTGAATTTACGTAGTTTGGCTCGTTCAGAAATAATAGTGTTGTGGTTTCAGTGTGCAATATCCTCTATGGTCTCACAGTTTGCACACTTGATCCTCAGCTGGGGACTGTCTGGGAGGTGATAGTGGGATCTGGCTGGAGAAAGCAGGCCGCTGGCCGTGCCTTTGGGGGTTAGGCCTGGTGGTCAGCCCTTTCTCTGTCCCAGCTGACACGTGTGAGCAGCCCCTACTTACTCTGTGTTCTCCCCACTACGATAACCCGAGACCTCTGAAGCCGTGAGACAAGATAAATTCTTCCTTTTTTTCTTATGAGTGCTCTATCTGCATGTATGCCTTCATGCTAGAAGAAGGCATCAGATCCCACCATAGATGGTTGTGAGCCACCATATGGTTGCTGGGAACTGAACTCAGGACCTCTGGAAGAGCAGCTAGTGCTCTTAACTGCTGATCCATCTCTCCAGCCCAATTATTCTTACTTTTAAGTTGATTTCCCAGTTACTGTGTCACAATGACCATAAAATTAACACAAATGCTTTCAATTCCCTTTTATTGTATCTGTTACAACAATTTCCTAAGAACTAATATGATACTTTGACTTGCATTTTAGTATGTTTCATTATAAATATCTAGAAACAAATTCTTTGATTGGATATACCTGAGAGACAAATAATTCAACGAATCAAGGAGGCTGGTGTTTACAAGCCAGTTAGAAATGTAAGACTAGACGTCAGAATGTAAGAGTAGATACCAGAAACAGTAGACTTAGGGATTCGTCAATGCTGAAGTGAAAATGAAAGGCATTAGTTAAAGGCCTCCTGTCGGGCGTGTGTGATGCCCTGGGCTTGATTCCTAGCACAGACAATTACAGAAAAGGGGAACTGGGGAAGAGAAGAAAAGAAATCTTCACAAGACATAAATAAACCCCAGGGAAGCAGGCACAAAATATTTATAGCAATTCAAAAGAAAAAAAGCAAAGCGTAAGGACATGCCTGGCCACAGGACCACAGTCTTCTGGAGGGACTCAGCACCGTGGCAGAGACGGCTAACCGCAATCTCAAATCCACCTCTCTTGTAAAACAGCCGGTAACTGGGAAGGGCTGCCTAGCTGTGCTTCCCATGGCATCCGGAAGTGACCCCATAACGAGCTCTCTCTCACCCACAGGACGAGTCCAGTGCCATGTGCTGCGCAGGCGAGGGAGGGTCTTGCAGCAGATATGGAGACGGTGAGTCCCTAGACACAACAGCCATGGCAGACACACGTGATGGAAGGATGCGGTGTTCTGCAGCAGACAAAACCCACCTGCTAACAGGGAAAACCACGGCAGACGGAGGCTGGAGCACTGCAGACTGAGGCTGGAGCACTGCAGACTAAGGCTGGGAGCACTGCAGACTGAGGCATGGCTGGGAGCAGCCTTCTTCTATGATAAGGAAACTATGGCTTTTGATCTCTTTGATATTGAACATTGGCCCTCAAGGAAGACTGTAAAGGATGGCCAGACGGAAAGCAGAGCAAAGGGGCTCAGGGGAATTCAGTGTTTTGGAATCAAGGGTGCTAAACGTTCACAAAGGAAAAGATTTAGATGAGGGGAAAAGACATTAGACCCAGCATCTGACAAGATTATTGAACAAATACCTCCCAGAAACAAAATAGGCCTTCCGAAGCCCGCAGGCCACGTGACCAGAGCACACTCTTTCTTTCCACTTGTTTTGCTGTTGGGCTTCCCTCCCCTGGCTCTGAGGGACCATGAACTTTAGAACATCCCCAAGGGACCCAGCAGCACAGTCCAAAGTTCTGCCGTTTACACAACACAGCAGAAAAGCCCCCAGCTTCCACGCTTCACGGGAGCCAGCTCCTCATACACCAGGAGAGACTGGAGGACGTTTTGTTTGTAAAAACTGAGTTCTAGCCTGGGAGCAGACTGACTGCAGCCCCCCACTGGGAACAGCAGGCGCTCTTCTCGGGCCTGTGTGGAAATCGACAGTGCACCTGCAGGCCAGGGGACTGGACCACCAAAGCGGTGGGAGCGGGCTCGGAAAAGGAGGGAAGACTCCAGGGGAAGGAGCCCGGCTCCAAACAGGCTTTGGGTGTTGGCGAACGGTTGCTGGAAAAAGGACAAATCACGCAGCCTGCTTTCTCCTGCCTCGTTTAGTTAGATTAGTCTCAATGAAGGCACAAACAAAGCGGAACAAACCATCACTTTAAAGGGGCCTTCACTCCCACTCGTAGGTCAAACTGTGTTCTGGATCAGACCAGGGTCTTAATCTTCAATCACCCATTTGATACCAAAGAGCAACTGGAAGAAGCATAGAGAGACGATTTTTGTCTCATTTCTACGGACTCCTCTTAGCTACCCCAAATATCAAATGAAAAATTCAATACAGATGGCGAGACTAAAACTAAAATGCAGACCAATGTATCTCCAGAAAAATAGTCTCCAAAGGCAGCTTTATGACAGGCTCCCCAAGTACTCATCCCAAGACTCACCCGAGTACTCACTGTAAACCAGTTGCTGCCCTTAGGCTTAAAACTTTGGAGCCTCCGGTCAGGTGTGCACTCGGGAGGCAGAGGCAGGAGGATCTCTGTGAGTTTGAGGTCAGTTTGGTCTACAGAGTGAGTTCCAGGACAGCCAGGGCTACAAAGAGAGACCCTGTCTCAATGAATGAATGAATGAATGAATGAATGAATGAATGAATAAAAAAAATTCTGGAGCCCCATTGGTGACTGATCCTTCATCTGGAAAACACCTTCCCTGGCTAGAGAGGCTCAGTCCCCGAAGTGCCTGCAGCACACGTCTAAGAACCCAGTCGGAACCTTAGAAGCCCATGTGAAAAGCTGGGCCCGGTGACATGGAACCCCAGCACTAGGGGTGGCCGAAGGTGGAAACAGGCAGATCCTTGATGCTCATTGGCCAGCCAGGCTAGCCAGATCAATCAGTTTCAGGTTCATTGACAGATCCTGTCTCACAAAGTCAGAGAGTAACTGAGGGAGGATACCCAAATCAACCTCTGTCTTCCACACATCTATCTACACACATGTGCACACACACACACACACACACACACACACACACACACACTAACAAGTACACATACCACACACACCATAACACACATGCATAAATAAACGTGTTTTTATAAAGGAAGCAGCCCCTAGGCTGTAGTAAGGGCTAGGGTGAGATGGTGTGCTACCCATCTGCTTGTTCCCATTTCCCCCACAGCAGCCCAGCACCTGTTCTTCTAAAGCAGCCTTTGCTCTGGGTGAGCTGAGTATGGGGCTCCAGAGCAGATGGAACATGCTCTGTCTGTATCTTCATTTGTCATGAGGAGCCCAATATACAGAGCAGCTGAGCTCTCCAGTGAAGTATCATCTTCTGGGGGGAAACAAAGTCCTTTATCTGCCAAAAAAAAAAAAAAAAAAAAAAAAAAAAAAAAAGCAAAGCAAAATCTCCAGTGGTAAAACACCCAAATCCAGATCATTAAAGTACAGGTCATCCTGGACTAGAAATGCTCCCACAGTTTCAGAGGAAAAGGGAGTTTCTGGGTGACCAAGCTTGTCTCAGCTCCTTGAGCCAGACAGTTGCCTTCTTGGGTGAGGCATCCATTCCACTGCCAAACAAGCCTGGGTTAAGTCAAATCCACTCCTCTCCTGGTCCTATCAAGTGGTCCTTGCTCTGTTCTCCGGAGCAAACCAGAATGAACACAGCCCCTTTCTCACTCCCCTGTGCACCTTGGCCATGCATTCTTTCCACTGCTTCAAAACGGTTCACATGGTTTTAGCATCCTGTTTTTTCATGTTTAAATTTGCTCTTGTTCATCAGAAAAACTTCCTAATTTGCACTAACAATAGGGGCCATAAATTAGCTCAAAAAGCCTTATAGGTTAAACCTGTGAATGCAAATACATCTACCTAGGGCTGGAGAGATGGTTTAGAGGTTAAGAGTGAGTACTGCTCTTCCAAAGGACCCAAGTTCAGTTCCCAGCACCCACATCATATGGTTCACAACTGCCTGTAACTCCAGCTCTAGGAGGATCCAACTACTGCTGGCCTCTGCAAGTACTCACACGCACATGGTCACACACCCACACACAATTTAAAAATTAAAAATAATACCCCACATTAATCCATATACTAAGAAAGCCTTTCTTTAGAAAGAGCCAAGCACATTATTGGCTCATATCAAGTTTGAGTCAACTAAAATTACTTTCATTCATGAAGGATTTGTTGTTGTTATTATTTTGTTTGCAGTTTGACTCCAGTAGCCAACACTGTCCTCAGACTCGCCATGTAGTCAAGGATGACCGTGAACATCTTATCTTCTGCTTCCTCCTCCCTAGTGCCGGTTGCATGTTTGCACCAGTTTTATGTGGTGCTGGGGGTAGAATCCCAGGCTCTGTGCTCTGTACCAACTGTGCAACTTTCCCAGTCCACAGTTTTGTTTTGGAGATGGAGTGTCACTTTATAGCACAGCCACGCTGTGAACTCAAGGGCTTGCTTCTGCCTCAGCCTCCCCAGTGCTGAGTTTATACGGAGTGTAGCCCTGTTTGTTGTTTTAAGCACGAAGGGCAGAGCCGAGGGCCTCATCCACACTGGGCAAACACTCCACTGCCGAGCTGCACCGTCAGCCTCCATTTCTGATTTTAAATGAATCAGGATAAACATTCTGGGGTGGAAACTTCCCTTGGTATCTTCTAAAGCCCCCCATGAAGCCACAGACGATTCAAAGCCCTGCATACCACCCAAAGCTAAGAGGACCAGTAGCAAACATAGAAGGAGCTATTACTTAAGATGGAAACAGAGGATGAGGATGGCAGCTCGCTGTTGTCCTGGCCATTCTCTCAGAAATCAACGACTCTGGTGACAACAGGAAGCTGGGAAGAGATTTGGAGCCTCTGATCACCCTACTCCTCTGTCTAGAGATCTGGATGGACACCATGAGAAGCCCAGAGCTGTCACTTCTCTGAGCTAGTGTTACATCATGAGCATCTTGCCAGTGCTGAGGGTCAACAAGCAGTTGGAGCACTGGGAAGTATAGTGGTATTTTATTTGTGCTGAAATGTGATTTTATTTGTATGTTAATAAATAAAGTTGCCTAGGGGTCAGAGCTATTAGCAAGCCATAGCGAAAGCCGGTTGTGGTGGTGCACACCGGTAGGATTTGCTGAAGGAGGCGCACGCCTTTAATCCCAGTACTTGGTAGGCAGAGCTAGGTAGATCTCTGTGTGTTCAAGGATACAGCCGCATTGGAGACACACGCTCCAATGTGTGTCTGGAGGTCTGTACAGACAAGCAGTGACAAGGTGGTCATGTGGTTGGGTTTACAACCAATGAGAAGGCAGAACAGGAAGACTATATAAAGACAAACAGACAGGAAGTAGCTCCCTTTTTGGAGAGGTCTCTTGGCTGAAGAGGCTAGCTGCAGCAGGCGGGTAAGGCTCTTAGCTCTGACCTCTTGGGCTTTTATCGTTACATTGGCTCTGTGTTTTTTATTTAATAAGACGGTTGGTTACATCTACAGGGAAGGGCAACTTGAAACTGCTGAGGCCACCTTGAGTTAAACATAATCTTAAAGAGCAGCAGGATAATGTATTCTGTCAGCTATCTCTTATCTCAAACATCCATCCTGGGTTTTAGGCCACACAAAATGTCCTTTAACCCAAAGCTAAAACCACCACAGTAATACAATATAGTTAATGATTTCTCCCTTAGTTGGCCCAAGAATGTGAAACTCAGTTTTCCCACCGAAGCTCACATCACCCTGGAAACTGTGTTCTTCCCACCTCAACAACAGCCTCCACAGACAAACTCATGAAGACTGGAGGTGGCTGGGCCTCTCTCCTTCCTCACCTCATCTGCCCTCCTTGATCCTCCTGGTTTATCTGTATTCTTTTGTTAAAGAACTCATTCTCTGGTTCTCTTCTCTGGTCTACCTTTCAAGCTCCCTTCAGAGACCTGTTCTTGGATACTGAGTGACTCCTTATCACCAGAAGTGAAATGTTATACTTGGAAATAGAAGGAGGAGGAGCCCCAGGAGCAATACACAGTCAGAAGAGTCGCCTGAGCCTGGACATTAGGACAGCACTCCAGTGCACCAGGCCTGTGCTAGCATGAGAGCTGAACTCTCAGGATGGGGCAGGAATGCGTCCACGTCAACCTGTTGTCCCGCTGCAGAGTTGAGATGTCCGGTCATTACCCAAGTGTCTCACCAGAATCAAATCAAACTCCACACCCTGTCTGTGGGTGACACCAACAATGGCCTTTCTCACTCATTCAAAGATGAGCAACCAATGAAAGCAACCCAGCACTGGGAACACTCAAATCATGTAGAAGACAAGAGGAGGAGGGTTCCTCTGACAGCAACTTCCCTAGGGGGGCAGAAAACATCTTTAGGGGAGTGTAAGAGTCTTGGAAGGATGTAAGAGGACATGAGCTCTATGAAAGAAATACAAATAGTTACAAAGAAAGAGGAGGGTAGATGCAAGGATGACAGAGTGACATTAAGCATCAACAAGACATGGGTCAGGCAGCAAATAAGATCAATAAAATGGTAGCCGAGAGTACAGTATGGTTCTCAGTGAGCAAATTAACTTCAGCTGGAATGAGTGAGGAGGAGCACCAGGCCCCCAGGCGAGGAAGTTAGAGCTCTGGAGACCATAGTGAAGATACTCTTTACAACACACAGAAAAGGGAGAGGTTTCAGTGACAGGAAAGAAGAGAGAGCAGGAGAGAGAGAGAGAGAGAGAGAGAGAGAGAGAGAGAGAGAGAGAGAG